>JAKELG010000591.1:0-20003 GCA_021527035.1 Lactarius vividus
GCGCCGCCAGCTTCCGTTCCACATGCACATCAATACAGAGTTGCTCGAGGCGGCGTTCCTCGTGTCTAGCATGTTAGTGGAGATTCCCATGCTTGCTAGCATCGACCTGGAGGAGCAGAAGCGCAAGGCTATTTCAAAGCCCTTCCGTCGCTTGCTAGACTTTGCAGATCGTCAAGTATTCACGGGACCGCCCGAAAGTACGCGGGATCATATAATGCAGGCTAGCAAGGCACTGCAGCATGGACAGTGGGAGCAGTGCCGTGACCTCATCCAAGATATCAAGATCTGGAGCCTGATGCCCGAAGCTGCATCAGTCAAGGAGATGCTTGCCAAGTAAGTCGAGCAAATCACGTCCGACACTCAAAAAGCTGATGGTAGACCCCAGGCGCATCCAGGAGGAGGGCCTACGCACATATCTATTCGCATTCGCGCCGCACTACAAGACCCTGTCGCTGGCGTTACTCGAACGCACGTTCTCCTTGGATCGTCGGGCGGTCAACTCGATCGTATCGCGGATGATCTGGACGGAGGAGCTCCCCGCTTCGCTGGACCAATCGGCGGGCGTCATAGTCTTCCATCGCATCGAGCCCACTCGGCCCCAGCAGCTCGCGCAGATCCTAGCGGAGAAGGTGGGGGCGATGGTGGAACAGAACGAGAAGGCGCTGGACATACGCCTGGGCGGGGCGAGTTCGTGGGGGGACCGCGCGGACGGCCTGAAGGGCGACAAACGTGGCGAACAGACGCAGGAACGGAGAGGACGGGGGGAGCGGAGAGGCGGCGGTGCGCGTGGGGGTAAGTTTCGTGTTTTTTTTGGCGTCTTTTGACCAGTATCGCTCATCCGTGAACCCACGTAGGTACTCGCGGAGGGCGAGGAGCGCGCTTCGCACAGGGGCTGGGAAATCAGATGACCAAAGCACGATAGTAGCTTGTACCTGTACTCTTCATGAACGGCCGCTTTTGTATTACTCCATCAGGATGCGACGAACAGATCGCAAGCGAAAGTTGTTGAGTCACCACACCGATGATCACGGCAGACTTTGGTCTCCAGCAATTGACGCCCTGTACAACACCAAGCGCTGGTCCCATTTCGGGTCTTAGATCAGAGCCCGTCCAGCGAAAGTCCGACGGCGTACGAGTTTCGTTTCAAGATCTTGGTAGAGAACCAGAACCTCCACAGAGAATTGAGTATTCACATGGATTACATACCTTTTTATAATTTAAATCTCATATGCTTGACACGGACAAGAATGCTCATAGACACCGAAAGCCCGAACGGAGGGGTTTAATAACCTTCTAACTATTGATACTAGTGGTGTCAGGTGGATGCAAATGGTCATCAGGTTGCAAATTTTAAAAATGGCCTCAGATCACCCTCTTCCTGTAGTCCGTTCTGCTCAAAAAAAATAGCAGTAGATACAGTAGGATCTATAGATATGAGATCATAACAAAAAATAAAAATCTATTGAGAATTCCGACTACAGTGCGACAAGGAAGAGAGGGTAGTCATGAAAAGTAAAGACCCAGACCACCAGATCCCAATGATCTTGGTAAATGACATACAGATCTGTTGGAATAGAGTTTTAGAATAGACTAATGAGAGCACCTGTGATAAATTTGGGGTGATACTGTGCATGCGATAGAGTTGTAGAAGGTGATCTCACCTTGGCGGTCTCTTGGAGTGACAGGAGGAGTGACGAATTCTACTATTTCATACCCCAGTAGCCTCACATACAACTCTATACCCGTAACAGTGCCAAATATAATGTCCTCGTTGTGCTGCAAAAAAAAGCATGAACCGGGCTAACGTTGTTGCCGAACTGCCGATGCCTGCCGAACATGGCTGTTAAAGTGACACTGCGTGACCAAATTCGCATCGGGGGGTAAAGTTGGTCGTGCTCCCTAGGAGCCAAAATAAAATAAGAAAAAATCACCATTGAATAGGATATCTGTTCTTCTGTTGGTATGTACAATATGAAGGAGCCACGACGTGTTGTTGAAGCTACAGAAAATGAAAACTCGATTTTTGCATAGGTACGACCACACTAGTACAATACCTTACTCGCGCAAATTCAGTTATCAAGTATACAGTCGAGAGAGGGGCCCAGAGAAAAGGAAGGGCTAATGTGCTGGCTTGATGGGATGGCGCGTTGTACTACACAATTACAAGAAGGGCAGTACACAAAAACAGCAACGCTAGTATCAACGAGCTTCTAGTACAAAACTACCATCGTAAACTTCCAATCGTATCCTGGTCCCAGACGGTAAGACGGACAATATTAGAGAAAGTAAAACGAACCACCGTGACAGACAGTCAAGATCTAGTGCTACCACGCTAAAAGTCCGACGCCATGTCCCCCGAATCGTAGTTGCAGCAGTGGCCGTGCAGACAAGTGCAGCGGCTCCGCTTCACTGGCAGGCCCAGCATCGGGCGTACGCCCTTCAGGAAGGGGGAGCGACTGGAGCTGCGAGGGGGACTGCAGCGCCGCGATGGCATTGAGCGCGAACGCGGTCGTGAGTCCCCGATTGCCAATCTTGACCCCGCTCAAGCCGTATTTGTACATCCAGTCTGGGCCCCACCCGCCGTCCTCGCACTGAAGCGGCAATAGCAGCGCGACCTCGCGCTCCAGGCGCACACCAACGACCATCCCCGCCAGCACCCGCATTGAGAGCGCCAGCGCATCGCCGGCCGCACCTGCTCGCTCGAGGATGCGCTCACGCAAAAGCGGGGCGAGCTGCGCGTGCAGACGTGCGTCGGTGCTGCCGCGCAGGAGTTGCGAGGCGAAGAAGAGGAAGCACTCGGCAGTCTCGTAGTAGCGCGTGCCCTCGAGATAGGCGCGGTGTTCCAGAACGCCCAGCACCCATTCGAGGGTGCGTGATAGCTGGTGTCCGCGGCCACGTGAGTAGAAGAGGCGCAGGACGTTGAGAGCGACAACGGGATCTGTGCGCGGCCGCTCAGTGTCAAAGTAGGTCTGTTAGAAGCGGCTTAGCAACAGCGGATCGGGGGGTGCAAACGATCATTTACCGCTGCAATGCCATCTTCGCTCGTGTATTGGAGCATTTCATCCATTACTGAATCAAACACGTGATCATCGGGTTGTGTCATCATAAGGCCAACGGAAGTGGTATCCAAATCAGGTGGATATTCCTCCGTGGTGAGTATCGGTCCCTCTGCCAAAAAGGAGAAGAACAAGGTTTAATGATAGCCAGACGCTTTGGGGTAGCTCTCAAATACCTCTGAAAAAGTTCCAGGTACGGGGATGATGAACGTAATTCACGAGCTCCCTGAGGGTGGTTGGGTCACTTGATAAATTCACTCAAAACGTTTGCCTCACCTTTTGTTGGTAGCTTCCCAAATGAGCAATTGTGCAAAGTTCTCGGCAACAATTTGACCAGAGTTTGTCTCTGATTCCAGCTGGCCAGCTCTTGCTTCCAGGAACGAGAGGCCGCGGCTCACGGGGTCGCCAGTGAAAAATTTCAGGGATTGTCGTACACGTTGAACGTCATCAAAAACGATCCCATTCATCCCGAGTGACCGAGCCGCCAGGACATTGTCGAGTTGGTCGTCAACAAACACCACCGAAGAGGGCTCTGCCTTGATTTCGTCGAGTACAAATTCGAAGAAACAGAGGTCTGGTTTGCGCATGCCTGCAGCAGCGGACGTGAACACCCGCTCGAAGATCCCCCATTCTGTGGGCTTTGCACGGGTATAGGCATAATCGGGTGCGGATATATTTGACATCGCAAAGATGCGCAATGTGCCTTGGGATTCCGCTTGAAGGTCGCAGATGAATCGAATGAATGCATCGTTGGATCGAAGACCCGCACGAGCGTCGACGAGAGCACGTCGCACCTCCTCCGGGTCGAGGGAAAATCTTTCTCCAACGAGACGATGACACTCGCTCTCCGATATTCTTCCACGTTCGTATTGTTGCCAAATAGTCGAGGATAGCATAGTCTTGAATGTCTTCGGGGATATTGAAGTTGCGGTGACTGGGGACCAAGTAAATAGGACGTCTCCCAAGTCAAAGATTAGAACGCTGCAACGAGGTGGTAGAGACATAGTGAGTGAAGGGAAGGTAGATAGAGCTGTGATGGGGAACTAACCAGCCATGGAAGGGATTTTAAAGGGGGATGTTGGTATATCTGCCGCCCGGAAGTCATTGAGAACCCGGTACCACCGACAACGCCGAGAGGGCATTCCCCAAGTTGGAGGGGAGGACAACAATGTGCGGTGACACCAGAACTCGGGACACGAGTTCCGAAGCGTAATTCTGGCGGTTTTAAAAGTAAAATAAAGGCGTAGCTCTGGGACGCATAGAGAGTATTGCAACACCTCAGTGATTGCTATTAACAGCGAGCCATAGTCAGGGTTGCGCCACTACAATCCAGTTGACTCAAAATCTTTACGGTGTCAACGCGTCACCAGTCGTGGATGACCATGTCATATGACTCAAACAAGAATCAGAGAGGTTTGATGGCGATAAGTGATGAGAAACTTGAGAGAGGCGGGCGGTTAGATAATAGGTAGCCACTGGACTGGTTTTACGGGGTGATCGGACCCCTCAGTCTTGTACCTCGGAAGAACTTGGAACCGCATCCACCATCATGCATCACGGGCGGCTTTTCCCACACCAGCCCGTGTATGCCAAGAGGACATCCTCTTCAGCATACCTGATAGCGGGTACCCCCTCGCGGACACTGAGAGGGTTACTTCGTGGTTAAAAAAACAACAAAAACAATGGTTAAATATAGACTAACCCATCAAACGCTACGGACTTCCAGATACGTAGAAGAAAGGTTTTTTGGTGGGTAGGAAGATACAGGGACGCCCTGATACTTGAGTCCCATATTACCCTACAGCTTAGTGGGGTGAGCATAAACACCTTTTTTCATCATTCCTTCGGGCCCCGCGGCCTACATTAGCGCGTCGGGTAGAGTCGCTACCTCCTACTATCTAACAAATCGCTAAACCCGTACCCGGAATATAAGTGGCTCTCTAAGAAAACGAAAAGATCGCAAGTCACTCTACCTTTTTGCCTGGTAATATAGTGCGCCGCACGTATTGGGTCCGTGGGCACAACTCTGGGTCCACTTTCCCCAATCAGAGAAATAGTCGGAGGGAACCCTGGAAGGGTAGGTCAGAAATAGAAGACATGCGACCAAGCGTGTGACTACACGTCGTCCCCGAGTCGCTGATTCCTGGAATGGGGCTTACACTTCTTTCTTGCGCTGCCACTGTGGCAAACGCGCTAACGGTTGGCGACAGTGGTAAACTCTTATAACAACTCGTAAATGGACATTGGCCACATCATGATTGCAGAGAGCGGAGGGAACTTGAACCTGAACCAAGCTGAACTAAGTAAGCCAAAGTTTTACGCCCTCATCGTAGGCCTCATCCCGTACACGTGACCGTCTCGTCACTGAACTCAAGTTCTATCCAAGATTCTACCTTTCTCGGAGTCATTGTCGAAACGTAGCAATATATACTTTCCAAGTTCGAAACCTCCTTGGTTGACTTCATTGATACTATTTGTCGCGGTATGCTTCCGAATGCCTCAGGCTGAAGCAAGGCCTCAAGTGCGTGCTTATGCTGTCTGCGAAACACACGCCACGCGACACTAGAATTACTATCACTTTCGTGCTTGTCCCATCTTTGTTGCTCTACTCTAAATATGGCCTTGAATCTCGGCGTTCTTCTGTTTGTCATTCGGAACCTCCGTCTCATGATCGCATCAGCCACGACATCCACTTGCATCTCTGTGCCAATTCCGAGTGATCGTTCTCACACCGTGCTCCACACATCATGATGCATAATCCCGTGGAACGCACATCGATGACTTGTTTTGTATTCATTCCCTACTCATTTGCAAATTCTCTGATCTTTGCCTGAAACTTGATCACCACTTCCAATCTTGATCCCATACAGCTTTGGAGTAGGAACGGACACAAAAGGTGTTGTTCGACAGTGTATTTGCCTATCTGTGTAAAAATACGCTGTACGGAGACAAGAGCAAGGGTGGGAGTTAAACGATAGAGCCGCTAAGAGGATATTTGCGGTTCGGGATCGCATGACAAATGGGCAACAGGGTCCGTAGATGTCTTACAGATTCTCTGTAAGTGATATCAGAATGGCCATCCAAGCGTTCACAACAATGTGATGCAGTACTCACCTTCTTATTGATGTAACCATCGCCCATCGATTTATTGTCCATAATCACTGCTTAAACTGTCACGCTTGGTTTCAGGACCTCAGGCCTCAGGCTTGATGGCTCCCTCCTGTGATTCCCATGAATTCGGTCAAACCCCCGCGCTTGTTAATGTCTGTGGTTCATCGACGTTGTTGTTCATCGCAGACAGCTTATAATTAGAGCATCGCGTACATCGGGCCCTTCCGGGGTGCATTCACAAGAGAGCGGACTGTCTCCACGGCTGACAGCTCAACTACCGCCAGGATGAGTACGATTGAGATGGTGGCTTCACGAACACATAAAGTGTTGCACCATTATCCTGGTGCCGGGTCATGTGTGTACTCTCGGGCAGTGCACGCAGAAGGTGTGTATGCGCTTACAATAGATATGTGGTGGAGAACCGATGGTGTTTAAAGACACCTCCAGTTATACCCATCGTTTCCTGGGCCCTAGGCTAGCCATTAGTCGTCGTGAGCTCATATCATGATGGCGGTAGCAGAACGGTCCTAGTCAAATTGTTATCTGCAACTGTAACACCCCCATACCCCAATTCAAGAAATTCCTGTTGTTACAATTTGTGTCCGCGGGCCAACCGTGGCCGAGGCATTCAATCTCACATCCGAGGAGCCGAACTTGGGTTCGCCAGGCATTTGACCGGGCCATCCTCCTTGTCCATGTCGAACTGAAAGGCCGCGTTCGGGGACCTGACCAGCGTTCGGGAGCCCCGAAGTGAGACGCACCATGGCTTATCCAAGCTACGGGTCTCCGTGTCGGGGTCGTCTATCTACAGCCCATCCAGTCAGATTGACATCAGGGGGTCAACCGGTTATCAGCGGCACCAGGGCCACAAACACATCTAAGTCAGAACACCGGTCTGTCCGATTGGTTGTACAGGCCTTAAAATCAGCACCGGTCGAATCTTCCTCCGAAAGCCTTTGGGACCGTAGTTGAGTCTTCGGGTGCCATGACGTCTCGCATGTCGGTATCACTCTGCTTAGTCCCCTTAGTGGATTCTGTGCACCCAACGTACCAACTGAATACACAACAACTGCAGGAACCACCATCCAATGAGTACGGATGGAAACCCGTTCATATACACGGAGATGGGCAAACTACAACAAAAGAGGGCGAAATACGACTTTGCGAGAGAAGCATGTCCAAACTCCGAAGGGGATGGGCCGGCGCGTTGGCCTAAAGCAGGCTCTTCCGGACACCGTCACCCTCAACGAGGATACATGGCCCGCCATAGAGTACTTTGTCCTCAAGTCCATTGACGCGAATAAAGTTCTTGACGTCGTCGTCTTCCGCTCCAGGCTGCAACCAGAGCGCTGGAATGTTCAACTTTAATGCTTGCTGGAGCAAGTCCAGCGTCACCTGTCCCCACAATTTCAGAAGGAGAAGAGAAAAGTAGAGGTAATTCAACCTTGGCGTTCGTGATTATGCTCACTGATGTTTCAGCCGGTGCCGGAAGATCGGTGAGACTTGACACCGTCGCTACTCCCTCGAGCTCGCTCTCTTTCTGCATACAATAGATAGATCCGTGAGCGATGTCCCATAAGCAGCAGTGGGACAAACGAACGGGATGCACAGGGACGACAGAGAGGTTGCGTGCTAGATACCATCGCAAAACCTGCAATGTAGAGGTAGATGGGTAATACCAGCAAGAATAAAATCTGAACACGAACCTTAGTGCCGAACTTTGACTGATCCTTCGACGCACCAACGACCGCATATCGAGACGACGAAAGGAAGTATTTTTGTATTTCCGCCACAGTGCGAGTCATGACTAGTATGAGAAGTAGTACTGAAGCCCAAAGTGATTATCATCACCTCGAATCGAAGCATGTGACTACCCTAATTGACACGATCACCTCCTCCGTTGACAACATCAGACGTACATCGAAGCTGAGGTATATGGAAAATAAAAAATAAAAAAGGCTGAGAATACTGTACCAAACCTGTACTCAGGCTTGCACGTGCGCCGTCCACGCCTTGGACGCGTGCCGCCCTTGGCACGCGACTTTGGCGCTGCTGGCGTCCTCAACAGCCTCAGCAGTATTCTCGGTTTCCTGAGAAAGGAGACAGCCTCATTTGCTTCACCTTTTATATCCCAGCGCACGGTCGCTGCACCCTATATCTATCCGGTGTTCCTATCGAACCATGTCGTGGGTGCCCTCGCCGTCCACCGCGCGACATCTCTTCTACGGCATCCTCATCGGCTTCTCCCTCTCTTTCGCATCTACGTCCGTCATCTCTGCGTACAGGAAACGTAGGGATCACAATGCAGTGGAGGAGGCCAGTCCACGCCCTATCGAATTGCGGAGTGACGAGGTACTGGATGGAGTGACGGGGTTGATTGGTACGCCTCCAGCACCCGAGCTACCTTCCCCGACTGACAGGCCGATCGGTGCCCAAGGAAACACACCGCTGGTTCGGATCAACTCGCTCAGCAATGCATTGGGAGTCGAGATCCTTGGAAAGGCTGAGGTGCGCCTGAACTGCGATACTATGGCCATGTGGCGTGGTCGTCTCTTAACATAGCTTCTCTCTATCCTTCGCAGTATCTCAACCCAGGGGGAAGCGTAAAGGACCGCGTCGCGCTCAACAGTATGTTCAACATGGCGTTGAAAATGCTTACCCACTGTTGACAATCCACATAAGTGATTGAAAACGCGGAACGCGAAGGGCTCCTGCATCCATATACTGGTTCGCGGATTTTCGAAGGTACAAGTGGATCGACGGGCATCTCAATAGCTACGATCGCTCGGGCTCGGTGAGTGAGATTGCTTCATCGAAGCTATTTCTCAATCCCCACTCGAATGGTTCTTGCCTATTCTAGAGGGTATGACGCAAGTAAGATAATTTCCCATGAACCAGTTTTGGTGTCTTGACTAGTAGCATCGTTTAAAGCCATCGTTTTGCCTGACGATGTTTCCCTTGAAAAAGTCAAGGCACTCGAAGTTCTCGGCGCGGATGTTGAGAGAGTTCGACCTGCAAGTATCGTGGACAAGAAGCAGGCAAGCCCTCTCGCCTCACATATTCGCCACGTAACTACTTCTAATTTCTCCCCCACAGTATGTGGTGAGTATACGGCGGTCGACTGGTATGAATAGGATTGTTAATCGTATTAAGAACCTCGCTCGGGAGTATGCTCTTGATTTCACCAGTGGCAAGACTCCGGGTGCCCTGGTGAATGGGAACGGGAATGGGAATGGGAATGGCCATGCGCTTGTCTACGAAGATGAGGAGTCGCTCTCACGACCTCGCGGGTATTTTGCGGACCAATTCGAGGTCTGTATTGGAAACTTTGTGCTAACGACGACAAATGTGAATACGCCCCTCTCCACAGAACCGCTGTAACTTCGCTGCGCATTTTACTGGCACGGGCCCCGAAATATGGCGGCAGACCAACGGCGAAGTCGCTGCATTTGTCGCTGGCGCCGGTCAGTACATTGCTGCGCCGCTCTGGGGCCTTCTGATGCCTTTTGCGCAGGGACGGGCGGTACAATAGCAGGCACAGGTCAGTTCCTCAAATCAATGGCGGACGACGTTCTCGTGGCGCTCGCGGATCCAGAAGGCAGTGGGCTATACAACAAGGTACGAATACGAAATGATCATATGCTCTTGGCGACTGACTGCGGACGCGACCAAAACGTGCGTGCATAGGTAAAGCATGGCGTCATGTACGACCACAAGGAGAGCGAAGGTACCAGGCGACGCCATCAAGTCGACACCGTTGTTGAAGGAATAGGTATCAACCGTCTTACAAAGAACATTGAGCTTGCCCTTCCTGTGATCGACGATGCTTTCCGGTGCGCCGTTAAGCCCGATTACCCTTTTTTTTATATCTCTATGATACATGGAAGCTGACGACGGATGTCATCGGCCATTAGGATAACGGACGCCGAGGCAGTGAGTATGGCGCGCTTCTTGGTCCAGCGCGACGGGTTGTTCCTCGGGTCCAGCAGCGCTGTGAACCTGGTTGCGTGCGTCAAGCTCGTACGCAAGTTGGGCTGGAACAACGGCGAGAAGGTCGTTACTGTCCTGTGCGTTTGGCGCCCCAATCCCCTTGTGATTTGGCCTTAACGCCGACTAACCTTCTGGCGCGCGTATCGGTGATTGTCAGATGTGACTCCGGCGCCCGACATTACTCTAAGGTTCGTCTTTCACTTTGTTCGAATAGTCTTTCTCGAAGCTTATGTTGTGGTTACAATCTCACAAACGATAGTTCTGGTGCGTTGCTGGGGCTGTTGTTGTGGGGCGTCTAAGACTCACTGAAACTTATGGACGGATCCAGGAACGACACATATTTGTCCAAGGCGGGAATCCCAATCGACGTCGGTATCGTTCAGGATTTGCTCACGCAGCCGTTCCCGCCCATGTCCTCGATCACTAAAATATAATATACTTGCTTTTATGTTTTGTTGCACCCCACGATCCTGGTAACGAAAAACTTGTGAAACTCCCGTGACCTTGTTCTCTTGGCGCTTCTGACGCCGTGCCCCATTGCTGACGCCTCCAGTGTGAAATTCATATCCTCTTGCATACTCGTGCGGTCCAAGAGTGGGTCCGAGTCACACAGGGTATTCTCAATGCCTTTTCAGTTATCGTCCTAACCCAGTTTTTTTTTTTTTTTTTCTTGTGCTGCGGAGAACGACTGTGGGTCTACTGAGTTGCTGACTCTTTCTTCCCTCTGTTCTTCCTTGTTTTTTTTTGCCAGTGGGCGCTAACTGGAAGAGGCTAGCGCCTGAAGGGTGCGCCAACGGACTTTACCTCTTTTATACTTTAATAGATTGGAAGATTAAATTCTTCATGGCACGCCGACACCTCACTCGGCGCGGTGTCATCTCAATTGGGAACGGGATGGGAGATGCTTCCTGTCAGGTCCTATTGACACCGCATCGCGGCAAAACGCGCCAGCCAGTGCGCCCTACGATCAGGGGATGTCGGTGTCGCGGTGGTTTTGTCCTGCATCATTCCTTCCCGTCGGCAATACACGCAGTAAGGTCCATTCACAACTGAAACGAGTTGACTAGATTCTTCTTGAGCAAATACAAACACGGGACTTTTATTCGTTTCTTTTGATATCAGTAACGAACGGATAGATGGTGCACGTCGAAAGTTAAATACGTGAGACTATGAAACTGTATAACGTTAGATTAAGTATGAAGCGAGAGATGGAGCTACAGTACAACTACCCGACGATCACCTAGAAGACGGGGCGTAGAAACGGTGGCATAATTACCACTCTAACGAAATATGAGAGTAGTACTGGCTAAACCACTTCGGACACACATTGGTTGGGAGGTACTGCATCGCATCACTTCCTTGCTCTCCTGTGTCTAGAATGCAACGAATACACTCCCAAGCCCGCCAGCCGCCTCAATCGCTCAGCGCCGCTGTGGTCTTCCGGAGGCCGCTTTTGACCCAGAGGGACGGCGACCACGGTACGACTCTGCAGGATACTCACAGACGAGACGTCGCCTTGCACAGGGCCTAACCAATAAAGAGAACCGCGAGTCGTCAGCACCTGGGAGCACGCCGACCAAATAAGGAGAGGGGGGAAACGCGCGGGAAGCCCCCCGTGATGGAGACACGTGTGCGCGCCGTGGCGCGCATATTATCGTGTGCATAAAGAGAGAGAAACAGAGTTAAAGGAACGAATGGCGAACGCACTCGCAAGTTCGATCACCGGTCCCGAGATTAACCGGTGGTCCACAAGCTATTTTCCGCCCGCGACAGAAGAAGCAGGCGAGCGGCTGGACTGCACGAGGGGTGCGCCGTGGCTTTGGCGCGCGGCGGCCGACATCCTCTGGCCCTGTGTTTATGGGGTCCGCTGGAACGGGCGCGTGCGCAGACGATGGTTGTCTGGGCCCCGGCAGCCGCACGGGCGTCTCCACTGACTGGGAGCAGGCGGGTGATTCCATTTGCGGTTTGGAAGGAGAAAGGGCGGTCAGTGTGTCGGACGTCGCATCTTCCAAATGCCTGCAAGGAGCTGGTGATGATGATTCCGAGTTGCTCGAATGAAGAGACGGGGTGCAGGTCGAGGTGGGGGAACTGAGCAATGGCGCAAGTTCGAATAGTGTGACATTGGTGAAGGGTGCTTGGTGGTGATGTAGATGCATGTCGTAGGGGTCTGGGTACTCTTGGGTACCGACACAGTGATCGACGTTCGTGTACTGCATTTCGTCGAGTAGTCAGTCATGTACGCAACTGACCAAAGTGACACTATTACCTGGTGCAGGTGCGTCCCTTGAGTCTTCTCAGCGTACCAATAGCTATAGTCATAGCCATGGACGTTCATAGGGAGGAAATTGTCGTCCAGAGGTCGGGATGCAGTAGCATCGGTGCAAAATGGCACATTGCCATCATACCAATAGTAAACGTTCTCAATAGCCTGAGTCTGATGTAGAGGATGCACGTTTTCATTAAAATGCACCTAGATTTGGTCAAATAGGCCCCACAGATAGGCGTCATGGCTTACTTCGTTCACCTGAGTGCGTGGCCCTCGGCTTAGCTCGAAGTGTTGACTGGTTTCCATCATGCAATGTGACGAGATGAACGGGAGCAAAAGATGTATGAGTAAAAATGACCTTTGTAGAAATAAGTACCGTAGGGCACTAGCCTCGATATTTGAAGCCTCAAAAGTGGGGTTGGTGGGCTTTCGTACCTGGTAGCCCTCGCGGAGTTAAAGTGAGATCACACCTTGGTGTTGGTGATCTTATTGTACATGGGATCTCGATGGAAGGGTAACTGTCACCCTTCTGTTTAGCGCGGTCCCAAATTCTATGGTAGATGCAAAGAGCACCAGGAACACGGAATTTCAGACGAAGTAGCCAAGTACAGACCACCACTCACCCACAGTATATGCTCCTCCTCTCCAACCCAGACGCTCAGTGGGGCTATGTGTATCCTAAGTGGCGGGATCAACGACACGGCGAAAACCCCATGGCAATCTTCAGCTTTCGCTTGATGTAGGAAGCGCAAAGCCCGGTTTACAAGTCCGTCCGTTATTCGATCAGATACTCCTGGTTTCTCCTTGATCGAGGGAGCGAACTCGTTCGCTCGGCTTATCCTTCTCGACGCGTTGTCTTCTTCCTGCACAGCAAACTGTTGTCGTTGTTCGAGGGCCTCCTCGAATGATGCCACATCTGTTGCTTGTCACCTTGGGGAATCGGGATGCCAACTCCCAACAAAGTAAAAAGTATCCGACGATCTGAGAAAGATCAGAAGCCCTGATAGGCCAGAAGACTTCCTCCCCGTCTTCCCACATCCCGAGGGTTAAAGCATTCGCACCAAATGGCAAAGTCAGGGGTTCCAAACGAATATACGAAATAAGGCCAGACCCGTCAACCATGCGAAATCTATTGGAGGAACGACTCTGCGGCTCGCAGTCGCAGTGAATGCCTCTAACCAAAGGGGCCAAGCAGTTCGCGAGCCGAATCTAGAAAATGGAAGCATCTACATCCAGGTAAGGCAACGGAAGAGAACACAGGCAAACCTGTCTCTTCGGCTTACGATCTACACCGTACCCACCCACACCCGTGATCCGGCAGACTGGCGCAGGTCCAAGGAGAGCGCCGTTGATAAATTTGATCCCTCCTTTTGTCCAATATCAAGCGGATATTTTAAACTCCAGTAAGGGTCGGGATTTTCCTCATCAACGTGCGAGAAGTTCCCGGTTCCCTGTGCCATATATTTGTGCGTCCAGGGAGCGATTCCAAATCACACGGGACAGGACAAAGATGGCGCCAGCTGACCAAAGGCGAATAAGTAATGGTGGTGGTGGTGTGTGTGTTAGTCAACCAAGTCATAGGCTCGCGTTCGGACAGTTCGGACAGGTCCATTGATACCGAGGTTTTCAAGTCCGCAAGTCCGACTTTATATTTGACATCATTGGGACAACCAAATGTCCGTCTCCCCCATCCTCTCATTTTCTAAACCTCCAGGTGATTGCCACAGAGACGAGCCGACGGGGTCCTTTTCGTCTTTTACAACCTTAGGAAAGCCGTGAGCATCGTGATGATGCGACCGGCCCACACGGTCCGCGGCCCGGGAGGTGTGGCCAACCTGGTGATGCACTGCTCGAGCGACGTGACAAATCATGCTATGCGACGCACGCCCGGGACCAATGGCCTTCAAAAGTACCCGAGAAAGGATAACCAATCAATCACGGCATGACAGAATGTTGACAGGTAGGGGCCTTGAGGTGTTCTCGTCTATTTCACTCTTCTTCCGGCTCGAAGCTAGATGCCGGCCGAAAAGCGCCGATAACGTGAGGTACTTGGGTGGAGACGACTTGTTCATTCAGAGAGGCCGGAGAGTCATGAGGTGCTCGATGAACAATTTTGTACTCAACGTGTTGTCGCCGCCTCCCCTGTCTGAATTACGGAATGAAATTATGAAGCGGGCGGGCCACGGTGTGTGGCGGTCGAAGCCCTGGGGATTGCCGTGCTGAAATGCGGCAGCTCGCTGGGATAAGCACTCTGTGGTTCGGTGCCTCGTGGCCAATCAGCGTTACATCGTCCCCAATGCCGACTTGAACTTGAGCCGGAAAGGGCGGGCTTTTCTGATGGCTCTCGGACACCGACAAATTTCAGAACGCACAGCTAAAAGATGCGAAGTGCAGGTAAGGACTAGCGTCGAGATATTTTGTACCACATGGCGCGAAACGCTAGGCGCGCGAACCCAGTGAGAACCCAGTGGATGGCTCCCCGAAGACCCTGCACACCGGCACACTAACCAGCCCTGCGTTCGTGGTAGTCAAAGAATACCACCAGCTGGTAGGTTAAACATAAGTACATCCGTCAGGTCTACTACTGCAGAACCGGCCTGATGAATTTAATTAATCAACATGTGCAATACTTGTATAATGAAAGCTGTGAATGTGGGCGTTTGCATGCGTTTGCCGTACAAGGGCAGATAGTGGTCTTGCGTGCAGATGTGATATCGTGACCGTCTTCACGTTGAAACCTGGATACGACCAGTCCAACGCTCGTATGAGAATGCGGTGAGCGGTGAGCCCAAGAAAGGGGCCGGGCATGACGGACGCAGCCTTCGAGTCGCCGCACTACTTGCATGTGCAGAGCAAGAAATTCGTCAAACCTGCACATTAGCCATCTCCTGCTTTCCCCAGCGGAAGCGCAAAAACACCTCGGACCGCCCAGGGCGGCACGCTGAACCATTGGTGGCTACAACGAGGCTTAGTGAGCAGCCAAGGCGTTTCAAACCAGATGAATGCAAATTTCTCCGCATTGGTTGGGCCCCAATGGCTTTGGCTCCATTACGGCTTATCAAGAGCTGAGCTATTAGGCAATGTCCGATGACCAGTTGGCGTAGCCTCGCCTTATTGATCACATCATTCGCGACTCGGGGTTTGCTCCCATTGATCATTGCCCCCCGTCGAATATTCACCGACGGAGGGCGTCCAAAAAAAAATTTCGCCTTTTCCCGTCAACAGGACTGTCGGACAACTCGTCTGACGGTGTTAGGTGATCCTGAAAACCAATAAAATTTCTGCTAAAAGTCGCGGCGTAATATAAACCAACAGTCGCCGAAGAGTCTAAGTTAAAAAAAAAGTACTCGAAGGTCAAGTCACAAGAATAAATAGCCACGTTGAGAGCAAGAACATTAGCGCAGGGGGGAGGCAGGGTCTTTGTCCTCGGCGGAGGACAGGTCGCCATCGCTGTTCAAGGCGATCCATTCGACTTCGATACCACGCTCCAGGGCCGCAACCCTCGCACCGTGCGAGCGGAGATATGAGACGACCTCATGTGCGTGGCGCCATCCGACAGGTGTGGGCGGTGATGAATCCGAACTGCTGGCGTCCGAGGTCGGCCCAATTGTCTCAATGCCGCCGTAAAGGCGCGCTAGGTGCACGGAGGCGCGCACGCGCTTTTCGGCAGGTCCGGCCTCCAACTGCGCTATGCACGATGCGAGCAAGCGAACCGCTTCAGCGCGAGCGCGCAAGACGTGCCTCATTACCCGCCCAGTACGGGGACGCCTTGCGCGGTACGGTTGAGGAGAAACAGGTGGCTCCTCCGTTGCACCGCTTACGGTGGTCTTGACGCCTTCCGAGACCCATTCATTCGTAGGGGGAATATGAGTAGCGGTGTATTGCGAGAGGGCAGTCAGAGAGTATTCCCACTCCTTTGGCGCCCAAACGCCGATGAGTACGCGCCATGCGGCACCAACGCGTTTCATACTTTTTTAAAAAATTGTTAGGGGATGGCAGAGCTTCCAGAAGCGGAGACTCACTGTTCGTAATTATCTAGAGGAAACTAGTCAGCCAAGGCAGACAGTTCACTAGAGCTGACTTGCTTACCATCAATGAGTTTGTTATGATAGCTGGCGAAAAGCCAGACAAGAGTGGCAGAAAGAATAGCGCCAATCGGAGTAAACCATAAGAATGCCCACATCACCATAAATGTAAGGGGGTAGATCAACATCAAGAAGAACATCCCAAAAGGACCTTGTTCTGCGCCTGGGTTTCCTCCTCATCTATGGCGAGTTGAGCACCCAGTCGAGCGACTACGTAGGCAGGGAGGTGTACTATCAATGGTACGAAGAAAAAGGGCAGGCGTATGAGACTAGCAAGGCTGTCTCGAACGAGTATAAGGAGTGTAAAAAGTCGGCTGGGCAGCGCAACGGGTTGACTGGGGTCCAATGACCGCGGAAGCGGGAGAGAAGACAATACCGAATTGGTCAGCTGCGCGGACTGGAGGAGAGAGTAGTATTCCAGAAGAGACCGGCGCACAGCTCGGAAGTTCGGGACAACGTCGGTAGTTGAGAAGAGATCTACTAGCCTGACGAAAGAGTCAACGGAGGACAGCCTTCGACATGCATGAACCTACGTCTGTGAAATATTAACATATTCGTCGCGATCGAGTGATTCTTGGTCTTCCCATAGGAGGTCTCTCGCCATACGGGCGGCATAGAGAGTGTCCCTAAACCGAAGGAACGGATAAGACCGGGAGATGGCCCCTCACATGATCACTGACCAGTCAGGAGCGTTGATCGTCAGCTCCACAAGTTGCGATTGGACGGCGCGTGTCAGTAGCTTCCACAGCAGCACGCCGCGACTCCTCATCGCCGTTAGAAACTGATCCAGGTACGAATCCACGGTGATTGGACTGCCAAATCTAGCAAATCAAAACGTCAACTGGTGCGGAAGACGGCTTTTATAAAAGCAGCTAACTCCATAATAACCTATCACACGGCGGATTGGGTTATACTGTGTTGGTCGGTAAACACGCCAAACGGACGTACGTTGCTTGCGATACTTCGACTTGTTGGTGTAAACAATAGCGGCAAGGCACGATCCACAAGGGGTTTATCAGATTGGACGAGTCTGGGTTCTCCTTGGCCCACTGCTATACTCAAGTGCTGCCCATGAAGCGCCGTCTTTGACTTGCATGATTCGGGGGCTCAGTATAACTAGTTCCCTCTGGGAAGAGTGCTACCGCGCCACCGCGGCTGAAGTGCTTCGATGGTACCACGGAAAGAGGGGCCCTGGTGATCGTTGCTCTTGCGGGCCACTGGTATATTCCCTGTGCTGAGGAGAATTTTACGCAAACACGGGATTCGCAAAGAGGCTCGCTGGATTGGTGTCAGGATGTTGCCATGGAAGAAAATGGAAGTCGGACCTTTGCTCCAATAGTGCAATATGCGCATATGAGGAAACGCCGAGGCTGCACGGTATCAATCAGGTAATTAAGGCAATAATTAAAAGAACGTGAGGACGCACAAAGCACAGCAGGGTCCAACATCATATTATGGTGAGTGGCAGTTCTAAATGAGCCATAAGCGATAGCCAATCGAATCGTCGATACGGCTAGAGCAACACGCATACACTATGATAGGACCGTTTGCTGGCACATTCTCCCCACCGATGACACGCACCTCGGTGAAGAAGGAATAGACAGCCCACGAGGCGATGCGGCGAATAACCTTGTGCAAGATATAGTCAGTGTCCATGGGTGAGGAGGATCGAGTGGTGTCCCTGTGTCGCAACGCAACGGTGGCAAGAGTAAAGAGCACCGACCGACAAAGGCCAAAGGCACCTCGCTTCATTGAGTGACAGGAGGCGCCGGATAAAATTTCCTATTTTGGTAGCCCTAACCATCGACGTGTCCGACTGTTCCACTGTCCGACTGTCACAGCCGCTGTCCGACTCTCCGACTGCCCTCGCCTTGTCCGCCTCTTTCTACGATGCACAGTATCTACGCCAGAGTCAACAATGTCTCTGCTACGCTCTCCTCTACCGTGATGGTCCTCCTCGCTGCCATCGCGTTGTCTTCTTTCATATTCACAGCGCAACCGACTGGCTCTCTCGACATCGCCTCTGTCAAAGTGTAAGCGTTTCCCCAGTCAGCACGTCCCCCCACCGTATTTTTCCCCAGTTTCCTTTTTTTTCTTTGTCCCCGGCTCTCTCGTCGTATTTGCCCTCTAGGGTTGTCCTGAGGGCGCGATCGGCGCAACGAGTCAGGGTCAAGGGTTGCACTTTACTCTGGACGCCTGCCCTTCGTACTATTCGCCTCCTATCTTTCTTATCTTCAATCCATTCCATCCTTGAGGCACACGACCATTCAAGCTGACACCATCCGCAAATTTTGACAGGTTCGCAGGCGAAGCGCGACGCTATCCACACCGTCGGCAAGAATATGCCTTCGTGAATTTTAATATAACTGCCGGTACGTTCCCGTGAGCAATATATCTCAGTTGCACACATCTCATTTCCGCTCGACTTGCAATGTAACCCCTGATTGCGTCCATTTCGCCCCATCCGTAATTGCAGACCTTTCACCTCTGTTCCACTGGAACACGAAGCAACTATTCGTTTACTTGGAAGCAGAGTACACGAACGCAAAGGGAGTAAGTGTCACGTCAACCGGATACGGTCTATCTTTGGCCAATTTCCTTGGAGGATGAGCGTTTAGCAGAAATGGACTGCTCATGTGATTGATTGTCCTGACCTCCGATGGAAGCATGGCCAGAGACATTCGCTTGGACCAGTTTTCCTCTCCAGAGATATGTTTAATTGCTCATATGATCACCGTGCCATGCACGCGTGGTATCGGAACGGCACCGCGGCTGTACCTTGAGCATGCATCGTGCCAACGTGCCCTCTCAAGGGCAGTTACTGGGCGGTGCCGTAAAGATGTCTTTCTCATCTCTTCTCGCCATTCTTAGTCCAGCCCCTAAATCCCTTTGACCTTGCTCCCGCAGGTTCGGAATCAGGTCGTATTTTGGGATCGTATTGTCCGGAGAAAAGAGGATGCTGTTATTGCGGTTTCGGGGAAGAACAAGTACCCCTTTCGTGAAATTTCAGCGAAATTCAAGTACGTTGCTTCTCCATTCGTGCTTCCCCCAGTGGAGCTTCCTCATGTTCTGTCAATCCCATGATTATTGTTGTTGACATCAAACCCACTTTTTCAGAGGCTCGACACCAGCAAATTACACCCTCAAGTATAACCTCATGCCTTTCGTAGGCGTGCTGACTCACGGAGAGGCTGCCCGCGTGACGGAACCCCTCGATTTCCCGTTGGCGCGGGAGCGAGTAGAATAGTGATTTCTAGCAGTAGTAACACCAAAGGGAACCGTTGTGCTATTTTTCGTGAAAGACATAGACGAATCTGAATTGCCGCTGGACATGATACGACGCGTCCACTCGAAATCCGAAACTTCTGTCAAGCCCGGGTGTAATCGCTCGTCCTTGTCACCTGCAGCCAGCAACTCAGCTTTTCATTTGAATTCCGGCGTGCAATGTGTCATCAAATATCCCGCAATTGTTACAGCGAGATCCGGAGATGCTTA
>JAKELG010000592.1:0-19952 GCA_021527035.1 Lactarius vividus
ACGGAGACAGCAGCAGTAGCGAAGAAGAAGAAGGACCCAGGGAACAAGCACCTCAGAGTCAAGTCACGAAGAACAAATTAGAAGAACACAGAACCGCCACGGAAAGCGAAGTACGACCAGGAACAGGAGACGATTCAAGCCTACTGGCACACATAGCTGAGTCCCTGCATATCACGGTCCAGAAGAGATTCACATTCGAAGCCCTATGGCCACAGTCACCGAAACGCAAACAATGGAGGAGGTGCAACGCATCAGAGAAGAAGCTGAAGCCATCCTCCACCCCATCAACCCAAGTACGGGACACAGATTCACCGCAGACGACGCAGCAACTATTTCGTGCAATAGGACCAGATCATCCAGACCCACCAGAAGGGCCACCACCGCCACCCGGAGGACTACCAGGCGGTTTCCCAGGACAAGGACCAACAGGTGGAGGATTCCCGGGAGGAGGACGACCGCCAGGAGGGGGACCTCCAGGACCTCCAGGACACCGGGAACACCAGGAGCTCCAGGCGGAGGACATGGATCAGACAGACTATCAGGTGAACCCCCGACAGTTTTTGATGGAGACCGCACTAAATACGAGGCATTCCTTACACAATGGCACGTATACTGGGGGATGAACCTGGATGCCCCCATCATGCAAAACGAATACAGGCGATCCCTCCTTTTCCTGGGATACGTCAAAGGGATCAATGTCAGCGAATGGACATTGTCCATCCTCGAATGGCTCAATCGGGAAGTGCGACAAGGAGTAAGTCAATACTCCCAGACACTATGGAATCACGTAGCAACGGAATTCGCCAAACGATTCTCAAATATACTCGAGGAAGAACAAGCTCAAGCAGAGCTACAAAAAGGAATCAAAATGGTGGGGGAGGACATCGACGCGTATGTGGTTAAATTCGAGCAACTAGCCAGAAAAGCTCACTATAACCTAAACGACCGACAAACCATCGACCGGTTCACCGCGGGGCTACCACGAGCCCTATTTATGAAGGTCTACGAACTGGACGAACCGCATACGTTCGAAGACTGGAAGAAGTGCGCGCTACGAAGGCAAAAGCAATACATACATATGAAAGCGCGCCTCGATAACTTCAAGACGAAGACACCACCATCATCCGCCCAACCGCGATGGAGACCACAACCTCCGAACTGGGGACCACCGCGGGGACCGCCCCCTCCTAGATACGACCCAAACGCAATGGACACATCGGCCGATAGAACTCGTGCCCGAGTGGCGGAAGTCGGGGACCCCAATAGACCATTCATCCCAAGACCCCAACGAGGAGGATATGGAAGAGGAGGGGGACCCCCACCCCGAGACATGAGGACAGTTGTCTGCTACAACTGTAACCAGATGGGACACTTCTCACGAAACTGCCCACAGCCGCGTCGACGAACAACCACTAGTCGAATGGCCGACACAGACTACTACTCGCAAGAAGAACCTCCCGCGCAAGCCAGAGCAGCAAGCTCCGCCCCACCACAGCAAAGGGCCAAAGACTGGCTGGCAGGAGTAGCCGGAGAATCGGACGATGTAAAAGACCTCATCCTCCAAGAAATGTGGGGAAAAGAGGGTTTTCAGAACGCCTGAACCCATCGGCCTGGGTGAGGGCGGTTAATTGTAATTCTGTAATCATGACTCGCTACCGGTCTCTTAGAATTCCAGTCTCGATTCGCACGAATTACGCAATGGCCGATATCAGAACATTAGTAGACTCCGGGGCAACAGACAACTTCATACGCCCCTCATTTGCAAAACGAATGGGCCTCGGACTCCAAAAACTGGAGCACCCCCGGAAAATATGGAATATTGACAATACGGAGAACAAAGCGGGCAGTATCACCCACTTTGTAGATCTGGACGTGCAAACTAACCAACGACGACAAAAGATGCGCTTCCTAGTCACCGATCTCGGAAACGAGGATCTCGTACTCGGATACCCCTGGCTAGCCACCTACGAACCCACGATAAACTGGAGATACGCTACCATACACGAGAAAATGCTCCCTGTTGTTATTCGATCCGTTAATCCCAACAAGGAGGATCATGTCATAGGAAGCATCACCACAGAAGAAAAAGAAAGCATAGCAGCGGAACTGGAGGAAGAAACCCACCTACGCACCACGGCCACGGAATTAGCTATCGAAGCTAAGCAGTTCCACGACAAAGTCGAACTCCCAGCCGCTTACCACCAGTTTGCAAAAATCTTCAGCGAGGAAGCGTCTAACCGATTCCCCCCTTCTCGACCATGGGACCACGCAATCGAATTTAAAGAAGGCACACCACTGGCGATTGACTGCAAAGTCTACCCCATGACGCAAGAAGAAGACGGCAAGCTCAAGGAATTCCTAGACGAACAATTGAAGAAGGGATACATCCGCCCGTCCAAGTCCCCATACGCCTCATCTTTCTTCTTTATAAAGAAGAAAGACGGAAAATTACGACCAGTACAAGACTACAGAAAGATCAACGCCGTCACCATCCGTAACCAATACCCCCTGCCCCTCATTTCAGACCTCATCACGGACCTCAGCCAAGCACATACGTACACAAAACTCGACGTCCGATGGGGGTACAACAACGTACGAATCAAGGAAGGAGACGAACACAAAGCGGCTTTCAAAACACGGTACGGTCTCTTCGAACCCACAGTCATGTACTTTGGACTCACCAACTCTCCGGCAACGTTCCAAACTATGATGAACACCATATACCGAGACACCATCATAAAACACGAAGCCAAGGGAACAATCATACGCGTATACATGGATGACATTGGAATCGCAACCAGGGACCCAGCCGGACAGAAAGAACACGAGGAAGCAGTACGCGACGTACTACAAGTGGCTATGGAGCACGATCTCTATTTCAAACTCGAAAAATGCCTCTTCAATAAGCCGCGAATGGATTACCTGGGGGTAATCCTTGAAAAGGGGGTAACACGCATGGACCCGGTAAAAATTTCCGGCATCAAAGACTGGCCAACACCCACGAAGGTCCGTGACGTCCGCTCATTCCTAGGCTTCTGCAATTTTTACCGACTCTTCATTCGCGGCTTCGCCACACACGCCAAACCACTCAACAAACTCACGAGGAAAGACACGGAGTGGAGATGGACGGAGGAAGAAGACAAGGCATTTCAAAAGCTCAAAGCCCTAGTCACGGAAGAACCGGTACTCGCACACCCGAAATTGGACGACCCATTCGAACTTGAAGTGGATGCATCGGGATTCGCAACCGGAGCAGTACTACTCCAAAAGAAGGAGGATAACAAACGACACCCAATCGGCTACTACTCGGCAACACTCAACGAAGCAGAACGGAACTACGACATATACGATTTGGAATTACTGGCGATAGTCAAAGCACTGCGACACTGGAGACCCCTACTAGCCGGATCACCTCACAAGATCAAAATCTACTCCGACCATATGAACCTCCAGTACTGGAAATTACCGCAGAAGATCAGCCGAAGAGTAGCAAGGGAAGTGTTAGAACTGATGGAGTACAACTTCGAAATTCACCACATCCCAGGAAAGAAAAACGGTCGCGCAGATGCACTATCCCGACGACCCGACTACGACCAAGGGGAACGAGACAACGAAAATGTGGTAGTACTACCAGAGGATGTCTTTGCCCGGACAGTAAAGGTGCAAGCAGTCCGCGATCCCCCGCAAACGGAAATCACGCTGCGATACTGGGTGGATCCCCAACAACTGAAGTTCGTCAATGGGGCATGGTACAGACAAGGAAAGTACGTCATCACAGGATCCATGGAGGACAAACGAGAACTCATTGCCGCACACCACGACCCCCCGGTGCATGGACACCCCGGAATTGCACGAACTACGAGACTGGTGGAGAGAAGATACTGGTGGCCAGAGCTGAAAACGGACGTCCGCAACTTCGTACAAGGATGCGCCGAGTGCCAACGTCATAAGGTCAATACGCGCCCTACAAAGGCCCCACTCGTACCTATCACGCCAAAAGAAGACGCCCTACCGTTTGAAACCATCGCTCTCGACTTCATCACCAAGCTCCCAATATCCCAGGGACACGATTCCATTCTGACCGTAACAGACCACGACTGTAGCAAAGCCTCGGTTTTCATTCCCTGTAACGAGGAGATCACAGCAGAAGAAACGGCCGGCCTCTATGCCACCCACGTTTTCAAACGATTCGGACTACCCTTGAAGATCATCAGCGACCGAGACCCCCGATTTGCCTCCAAATTCACACGGGAACTATGTCGGATCTTAGGAATCCAGCAAAATATCTCTACGGCCTATCACCCTAGAACCGATGGACAATCGGAACGCACCAACCAGTGGCTGGAACAATACTTACGCTTCTGGACAAACGAGCGTCAAGATAACTGGGCGGTTTTTCTACCCATAGCAGAATTCGCGCACAACAACTGGCCACACGAGGCGACAAGGAAGTCCCCATTCTCTCTCCTCATGGGATATGACCCACGCGCTGATTGGCTCGATAAGCCATCTCCTATCCCGCAGGTCACCACGAGACTGGAACAATTCCGAGAAGCCCGAAAAGAAGCACGTGATCTCATCAAAAAGGCGCAATCACTGTGGGTAAAACATAAGGACACACCTAAACTCCGCATCGGAGACTATGTGTGGCTGGAAGGACGTCACCTAAGAACCAATCAACCAACGCCAAAACTAGCGGCAAGACGGCATGGACCCTTCAAGATCACACGGGTCTTATCGCCCGTAAACTATCAGCTGGAGCTTCCCACACAATGGAGTATCCACCCCGTATTCCATATCGATCTTCTCACGCCTTATCGCGAGACGCTCATGCATGGGGAAAACTTCCGGCGTCCGCCACCAGATTTGGTAGAAGGGGAAGAAGAATATGAAGTCGAGAAGGTTCTGGATCATCGGCACTCCGGCAGAAGGAAACGCCTTCAATACCTTATCAAATGGAAAGGTTACCCCGACTCGGAAAATCAGTGGGTCGATAAGGATGACGTATTCGCAGATGAGGCATTAGCTGAGTACCAAAAGTTGAATCCCCGCGCCGCACAAGACTTAAAAGCTCGAAAGATCTCGTCAAAACCCCCATCACCCTCCTTCGCTAACCACACTGGCCTCTTCTCATCCATACTCAACACCATGTCCATTCCCACTGCCACCGATGCCATCGCTAAGGTTGCCTCAAACGTGGGACCCATCACCCACCAAGAACTCATCGACGCTCTCCAAAGCGTCGTCCCCGCCGAACACACCCCCGACACCAGCAACCCCGTCAGCTGGTGGCTCGTCACGGAAGACGGACAACGACTCAACACGACGCCCCTCACGACGACCGAAGTCGATCGGCTTCGTGGCGCTCTCTGAAGCAGTGAGGATTCCTCACCTCGACCTCTCCCAGTCCGAGTGGAGCAATGGGTCCAAGAAGAACCCATCGAAGGCGACGTTGCGGTGGCGCGATTGGAAGCGGGAGGAGAAGTGGAGGCAAGTAGCGGAAGCATGGAGGCTGGAGCAGTTGAGGAGAGCGACCGAGAGGCACGACGAGATGATGGCCAGGAGGAAGAAAGGGGCCGTCGAGAGGATGAGACGGTACTGGAGCAGACGCGAGGTAGCCTCCAGGACTACTACCCAGCTGAGCACCCGCTCATCATCACCGCGACCGACACTGACGACCCACGAGAAACCCCCTACGCGTGCGACACCGTAGGGCGGCCCCTCTATCGCGGAGGCGTGCGAGCCGACGCACCCCCGCTCTACCCCCTCCTCAACCTCCGACACCGCCCTCTGGAGCCGCCGCCCCACGGCTACAAATACAATCGGGGCGAAGACTTCGTCCACTACCCCGTCAACGATGGTCAGGGGAGGACGCGTCAAGCGGCCTATATCCAGGTCATTATGAACTCCGACCCCCTCGTCCTGGGTCTCGTGGAAGACAGCGAGAAGGTATACTCGCAGCCGCTCTATGCCGAGCCTCAAGTCCGCGCCACCGGCAAGCCCCACTACCCCCAGGAGGATATGATCCTCTTCGCCGGAGGGTATCACGACCGCCCCCGCTTCGACCGCGCTCTTAACGAGCTGCACGACGTCAGCCTCAAGGGGGAGGTGCACCGCTACCGAGCATACGCGTACGAGGCCGAACGGATGGAGCAACGGCTTCATCAGCTCGCCGCCGCGTTGGGGAGCGTCAAGGGGGAGTTGGCCCGCTGTAAGTTCCGATTGGAGATGGCTAACACGCTGGAGAGGATCGAGGAGACGCAAGCTGGATGGATGGGAGGAACGGGAAGTAGCAGGCGACGTGGGCGTCGCTCCTGAAAAGGGGGTGATGTTACGGACGGACCTAAAGGACTCACACGTACGGTACGAAGAGTGGATACGAACGCTTACTATACGGTTATGACTACGGTAGTAAGTAGAAATTAGTCATGGACAGTAGGATCAGTCAGCACGTTGTACTAGCATGTGATTGCTAGTATGACTCATTACTAGGATAGCAGTAGTAGGGTTCGAGCTATTATTGCTAGTAGTCGTTATGTTTAAGGGGAGCTTTAAAGCTACCCCTACAATATGTATAAGTAGTGGACTGTGAAGACCAAGATGCGCTATCTTGGTCTTCTTCTCAATACCACTCCCTTACTCGCTTCATAAAGTCTTACTCTCCTCCCTCCTTTCTAAAGAGGGTTACGTCTATATAAGTCTTGACCTTCGAGTCTAAGACCCTGGCCCTATCGACGCATCAAGTCGGAGTTGCCTTAGTACTATTGGGGCGCCTCTTGTGGATTGCCTTAGTAGTATTCTACGGGATCACTGAGACACTATACGAGTGTCTACGACCAGCTAAGTCGTGAACGCCCCTACCCGAGTTCAAGTCGAACTAAACGCCGTGGTAGCGTTACAGAACTGTTCTATCCTCGTGGTGACCTGTGGGATAGGGGATGGCTTATCGAGCCAATCAGCGCGTGGGTCGTATCCCATAAGGAGTGAGAATGGGGACTTCCTTGTTGCCTCGTGGGGCCAATTGTTGTGCGCGAACTCCGCTATTGGTAGAAGGGCCGCCCAGTTGTCTTGACGTTCGTTTGCCCAGAAGCGTAGATACTGTTCCAACCACTGATTGGTGCGTTCCGATTGTCCGTCAGTTCTGGGGTGGTACGCGGTGGAGATGTTCTGTTGGATCCCCAAGATTCGGCATAGTTCCCGCGTAAATTTGGAGGCAAATCGGGGGTCTCGGTCGCTGATGATCTTTGATGGTAGTCCAAACCGCCTAAAGATATGGGTAGCGTAGAGCCCAGCCGTCTCTTCTGCTGTGACTTCCTCGTTGCAGGGGATGAATACGGAGGCCTTGCTGCAGTCGTGATCTGTTACGGTTAGGATGGAGTCGTACCCTTGGGATATCGGGAGTTTGGTGATAAAGTCGAGGGCGATGGTTTCAAATGGTAGGGCGTCTTCTTTGGGCGTGATGGGTACGAGTGGGGCTTTTGTGGGGCGTGTGTTGACCTTGTGACGCTGGCATTCGGCACATCCTTGTACGAAGTTGCGGACGTCGAGTTTCAGCTCCGGCCACCAGTACCTTCTTTCCACTAGCCTCGTGGTTCGTGCAATTCCAGGGTGTCCGTGTACCGGAGGATCATGGTGGGCAGCGATGAGTTCTCGTTTCTCGTTCAGAGATCCTGTGATGACGTACTTCCCTTGTCGGTACCATGCCCCGTTGACAAGCTTCAATTGTTGGGGGTCTACCCAGTATCGTAGGATGATCTCCGTTTGTGGTGGGTTCTGCGTCGCCTGTACTGTAGTTGTTCGTGCGAACACATCTTCGGGTAGTACCACTACATTCTCGTTGTCTCGCTCTCCTTGGTCGTAGTCGGGTCGTCTGGATAATGCGTCGGCGCGACCATTCTTTTTCCCTGGAATGTGGTGAATTTCGAAGTTGTACTCCATAAGTTCCAGTACTTCCCTGGCAATCCTTCGGCTGATTTTCTGCGGTAACTTCCAGTACTGGAGGTTCATGTGGTCGGAGTATATCTTGATCTTGTGCGGGGATCCTGCCAGTAATGGTCTCCAATGCCGAAGAGCTTTGACGATTGCGAGAAGTTCTAAGTCGTATATGTCGTAGTTCCTTTCCGCTTCATTGAGGGTGGCCGAGTAGTAACCTATTGGGTGTCGTTTGCCGTCTTCTTTCTTCTGGAGCAGCACTGCACCGGTCGCAAATCCTGAAGCGTCTACCTCGAGTTCGAATGGGTCGTCCAGTTTCGGGTGTGCGAGTACCGGTTCTTCTGTAACCAGGGCTTTGAGTTTTTGGAACGCCTTGTTTTCTTCGTCCGTCCATCTCCACTCCGTGTCCTTTCTCGTGAGTTTGTTGAGTGGTTTGGCGTGTGTGGCGAAGCCGCGAATGAAGAGTCGGTAAAAATTGCAGAATCCCAGGAATGAGCGGACGTCACGGACCTTGGTGGGCGTGGGCCAGTCCTTGATACCAGAAATTTTTACCGGGTCCATACGTGTTACCCCCTTTTCAAGGATTACCCCCAGGTAATCCATTCGCGGCTTGTTGAAGAGGCACTTCTCGAGCTTGAAGTAGAGGTCGTGTTCCATGGCCACTTGTAGTACATCGTGGACCGCTTCCTCGTGCTCCTTTTGTCCGGCTGGATCCCTAGTTGCAATTCCAATGTCGTCCATGTACACACGTATGATCGTTCCCTTAGCTTCGTGTTTGATGATTGTGTCTCGATAGATAGTGTTCATCATGGTTTGAAACGTTGCCGGGGAGTTGGTGAGTCCGAAATACATGACTGTGGGCTCGAAGAGGCCGTACCGTGTTTTGAAAGCTGCCTTATGTTCGTCTCCCTCCTTGATGCGTACATTGTTGTACCCCCATCGAACGTCGAGTTTTGTGTACGTGTGTGCTTGGCTGAGGTCCGTGATGAGGTCCGAGATGAGGGGCAGAGGATATTGGTTGCGGATGGTGACGGCGTTGATCTTCCTGTAGTCTTGTACCGGTCGCAGCTTTCCGTCCTTCTTTTTAATGAAGAAGAAGTGTAACACTACCACAGCGTTTAGTTCGACTTGAACTCGTACAAGGGCGTTCACGACTTAGCTGATCGTAGACACTCGCGTAGCGTCTCGGTGATTCCGTAGAATACTACTAAGGCGATCCACAAGGCACGCCCTACTAGTACTAAGGCAACTCCGACTTGATGCGTCAACAGGGCCAGAGTCTTAGACTCGAAGGTCAAGACTTATAAGAGCACCGTCCCCTTAAGAAGAGGGAAGGGAATAGAACTCCAGACAAAAGACGAATAAGAGGGTGGTATTGAGAAGAAGACCAAGATGGTTCGTCTTGTTGAGACGTCACCTAATTGAAGTGTGATGTCTCGTGGGATATGATTAAGTCATTCCCTTCCTTATACGGTATCTGACCCTTATGGTTAGATTATGGACTTCCGGACTTGTACGGACCGGTTATTGTTTATCTTTATTTAGCAGTACCTTATTAGGTTCTCCTTGTTCTTATTGTTAAGATACCGATCACATCCGCATTAGGCGGTTTTATTGTTCTCTGCCCTCCAATGGCATTTCTCCCTCTGGTGCACAGACCAGGTGTATTTTGTTTGAGTCACCAGTGCGCACAGACCATTATTAGCTAAGCGTCCTGTATATAAGGACTGCTGTTTTCGCCTTCACACTTCAGAGTTACTTCTACCTCTGAAGTGTAAGTGCCCCTTTATACTCTAAACCTCACTACCTTACTGACGCTACTATTAGTACTTTTGTCTCCTAGGTGTGTAGTGCTGCTAATAGAGTTACTTCTACCTCTGAAGTTACTTTTGTCTCCTAGCATCTTGCTACCTTTGTCTCGCTGTTAGTGCTGCCCAGCTCAACAGGTTATGGGCCCTGGACGCTCATACTAACAGCCGTGTCCCAGATCTACCTCGTGCCATTTGCTCTCTCTGAACTCGCAATCTTTGCACTATCTCTCCCACTCAGTGAGCATCCTCTATCCTCTTTCCTTCGGCACATTCCTTTCTTGTCCACCGGCATTATTTAAATGTCGTGCCAATATTGGCTAGCCTTCTTATGAAGGTTCTCGCGAAAGGCGCTAGGGAGCTGTTAAGTCAGCAGACGCGTCCTTAAGTTCCCCTGTGCGCTCTTCCTCACTACTTATTTTCTACCTCCCGGTTTTCGTCCGGATTTATTAGGCCAATAGGGGAAGACCCTTGCGGCTATAGGCCACCTTAATGGTTGGGAGATACTCGGTTAATACCTGGGTCTCTTTATGGGGTGTGAAGGCCTGGTTAATAGTCAAACCCAGAAGTCCTTCCCTCAGACACAACTAGGGGTCGCTTACTATAAGTAAAAGTACTATACATCAGTGCTAAGACCCTTAATGGTCTGGTCTAGAGACTCCACAGACGGCAATTGGAGATGATGTTGGAGTTGATCCTCATCTCTCCTCTTGGAACTCGCTGTTGGCTCCTCTCTAGGGCACTGCCCCTCTTAGGGCTACCAGTGAACCTGAGTAGCCCCTGAGGACGGCCTAAAGGTTAGGACACGCTCTCCGGGAAACCCTTCGCCGGGAAGTACCCCAGACGTGACTCTGCTTGACCCTGACTAAAGCTATCACTAAGACTGCTTGCCCTTATCGCAAGGTCCATGTGGTAACAGGCTAGTCCTAAGAAGGGGTTTAGTCTAATTAACTAGTACTTTTTACAAGTTGGTACTCCAAAGTCGCACACCTGGGGCGTGACACCTTGAGTGTTACGGAGTATAGCGCTTCTATGGCTGGACCGCTACCTTTCCTCTCAAGATCTGGACTGGTTCTGACTGCTCCTCGGAACCAGATTTTTACACTTCAACATCTCAAATGGCTCAATTTACTCTCGTCTTCCCCCCTTCCGTCCAACTCGCCAAGTTGGATGGAACCAATTGGCAAACCTGGGCTCAGACATTTACGTCTCTCATGCTCATGAATGGTTGCTCAAGGCATCTTACTCACGACAACCCCGGTGCAATCCCCCAGCACCCTGCCTCCACCAGCAGGTGCTGCTGGTCCCACTGGACCCACGGACGCTGGCTTGGCCATGTTGGCCTTATGGCAAAAACAAGAGGAGGTCATCATTGGCCTCCTATATCTATCAGTTACAACAGAGGTACTATCAGGGATCACATCCCAAGTCCTCTTCCCCAGCGTCCACTGACAAGTTCGTGCAGTTGGAAGCCTTGTATGGTGCAGGTTGGCTCTATGGCCACCTTCAATCTATGGGTAGGATTGGTCAACACCAAGCTGGAGGAAGGACGTCCATTCCTCCCCCAGCTACAAAAAATGTTGGACCTCAAAAACACCCTTCAAGAGAACGGGATGGCTGTCTCTGATATGCAGATGTCGTTCATTCTGCTAGACGCACTCCCCCCATCTTATTCCACTATCGCCGGCACCATACTGGCCGCAGGCCCCCCTGCCAACCTACAACCTCAGGACCTGATCAATAGGTTCATCAATGAGGAATCACGACTCTCCGGTCCCTCCGCCACCTTCAATAAGGTGGCCCCTATCAACCGGGCCTCTGGTTCGCGCCCCCCAAAGGCACAACCATCGCCCAATTCCGGCAGTTCCGCTTCGGCGGATATAATCTGCCATTACTGTCACAAGCCCGGCCATAAAAAGCCGGACTGTTTTAAACTTAAAAGGGACCAGGAGAATGCCAAGAAGGGGAAGGCTGGGCAGCTGAGGAAAGCTGCCCAAAACCTCATTGTCGCCGCGCCAGAGGCCATTCCGGCAGATAGATTAAACTCTACGATACCTATACCAAAGAGCCGACTATTTACTATAGTTAATGGCTCTGGAAAAATAGAGGAGGTGCATGAGGCACCTCAGGTTTCCCTTTACATGATGCGTGTAACGTCTACCACGGACGTTTGCCTGACTTAGGCGCTGTTGTGACGTGGGTTCCCTCGGGGGTGGAATCTGTGGTTGTCCGAGTGCTCGGGGAAGACTGCGGGATGTGGCCAATACGTGCCTGTGGAGTCTCTATAGGTATAGAGCGTCTCTTCGACAGGGATACCGGGAGGTGGATTGGGGACTTTGCGTATATACTCCCAGTCGAGGTTGTCGACGATGTAGTAGCAATGGGTTGGACGAGCGGTGCGCGAGTTGAGATATTCGAAGACTAGGTGACACGTGGTACCAGGCGGGTAATTGACGGTCGGCTGATCTACCATTCACAACGGAAGATGGAGATAGTGTCACGGGGATCCCCCTTGGTCTCGAAGGGATATGCCGGAGCTAGTTCACTTAAGGGCTATCACGAGCCCTTAGCACAGAAGGCGAGTCAAGAAGTGGTATTCGAAGAAGACCAAGATGGGGATCCTGGTCTGTACTACTGCGAGCTTAAATACAAGTAAGGGAGCTAGTTCCAGCTCCGCTCAAACTCGTAAGTAACCAATAGCGTAAGTAGCGTATCCTAATAATAGAATGCGCAGTCGTTATCGTAAAGCAGAACACGTACAACAATGGGAGACATCAGTCAGCAAGCCTAATCACGATCACGTACAACAATAGGGAGTATCAGTCATCCAAACACGAGGCGACATGATCCGAAGTCCATGACACATTACATCTGACATACCGAGTCATCGCGAGTACGTCAGAGTCCACGACCGGGCCGGGCAGTCCGAGAACGAAACGTAACATCACCCCCTTTTCAGCGTCAAGCCCCAGCTTGACCACGCATGACGGAAAGGGGATTGGTGCCTACGGAGCGCAGTGCCCTGATGCGGGCTATTTCTTCGGCGTCCTGCTCCGCCTTGGGTCCACGGTGGAGGGAGGCCCGAATGTTCTCGATGCGGTCTACTGCATGCGCCCGCTGGAGTCGGGCGACGCACCTGTTGCGCTCTATTTCCAGCCTCTCCAACTTCATCTGCTCCGCCGCCATGCGATGTTGCTGCGCTCGCCACCCGAGCGTCATGCAGCGGTAGCGGTGTACCTCGGCGATGAGGGTCGCATCCTTCTGATGGAGGAGCGCCTGGTCGACTGAGTCGACTAATCCTGCGTCGGAGAGCAGGAACGTGAGGTCGTCGTCGGTGTAAGTGGGGGCAGAGGACTGCTCGTCGTAATAGGGGGTGGCGTGGACGGGCTTCCCGTACTGCTGATTGCAGTTGGCTCGGAAGGCCAATACGAAGGGGTCGGCGGTGAGGATGAGCTGAGTATACCGGGCCGGCCAAAGACGTTCCTGAGCGTCGCGAATCTGAAAGGGAATGTAATGGACTCCCCTGTTGTACTCGTACCCCCTGGGAGGGGGGGTCTCCGCACGACTCTCGGCCTCCTGCACAAGTTCCTCCTCTGAATCGCGGCGAACCGCGGATGGATACGTCGTCGGTAGTGTGAGAGCTTCCCCGGTGGGTCCGCAAAGCGGGGGGGTTTCCGAGTGTGTTGTGGTGAGATGGGTGGCGTAACGTAAATACGGATGCGCCTCGAGGCGTTCCGCCGGGTCGTACGGGTCCCCGCCTTCGTCGGGTCCCGGAGGTGAGGCTGGTCGGCTGGGGACATACCCCTGTTGTTCGTCGCCCGCCGGGGTAGGCGCTCGGGTTGGGATGTACTGGGAGGCGAGTCGACTGGGCTGGTTGGTCTCGGAATAAACAGTGGGGGTCGGCGAAGGAACTGGGGATGGCCCGGGGGAAGGAGGACGATCTCCTCGCTGGTGAAGGGCGAGGGTAGACGACAGGGGTGACGATGGCGTGGACTGTACTCGGTAAGGTGCCGATAGTTCGTCGTTGACGACATAGCGGAAGTTCACTGGGGAAGAGGGCCTCATAAGTGGGGAGTGAGGTGAAGGAAGGGGATGGAGACGTCTCTTGGGATTTCCCTGCGCTTATATGCGTTTCTCTGGCGGGATTGGAATTTTTAAACTCCCTTATCGCGTCGTCAGCGAACACGTCATCCTTATCGACCCACTGGTTGTCCGAGTCGGGATATCCTTTCCATTTAACCAAATACTGCAACTTGCGACTTCTGCCGAACCGCCGAGAGTCTAGAATCTTCTCGACTTCGTATTCTTCTTCGCCACCAACTAGATCCGGTGGCGGGCGTTGATAGTTGGGTCCGTGCGTGGGTGTCTCGCGATAAGGCGTCAGGAGGTCCACATGGAACACTGGGTGAATCTGCCACTGCGTGGGAAGTTCTAATCGATAGTTGACTGCGGACATCACCTGAGCGACCTTAAAGGGGCCGTGGCGTCGCGCCGCGAGTTTCGCCGTTGGCTGGTGCGTACGTAGGTGGCGTCCTTCAAGCCATACTTGGTCTCCGACTTGGAATTTGGGCGTATCTTTGGCCTTGATCCACCCCTGCTGCGCTTTGATCATCAATGACTGCGCACGGTGTCGGAGTTCCTTGAACTGTTTGACCCTGAGTGCCACTTGCGGGATCGGTGACGGCCTATCGGTCCAATCAGCGCAGGGGTTATACCCCATGAGGAGCTGGAAAGGGGATTCTTTAGTGGTTTCACTTGGCCAATTGTTATGCGTAAACTCAGCCATGGGGAGATAGTAAATCCAGTCGTCCTGTCGCTCGTTAACCCAGAATCTCAGGTACTGCTCGAGCCATTGGTTCGTCCGTTCTGATTGCCCGTCGGTTCGCGGGTGGTATGCGGTCGAGATGTTCTGTTCGATTCCTAGGATTTTGCATAGTTCGCGCGTGAACTTCGAGGCGAATCTGGGGTCTCGATCGCTGATTATCTTGCCGGGTAGTCCGAATCGGGGGAACACGTGTTTGACGTATAGGGTGGCTGTACCTTCGGCCAATATTTCCTCCTGGCATGGGATGAACAGGGACATCTTTGTACAGTCATGATCCGTTATCGTGAGGATCGCGTCGCAGCCCTGTGCTTCGGGAAGTTTAGTGATGAAATCAAGGGCGATAGTTTCAAATGGCATAGCTTCGGGTTTTGGAAAGATTGGGCGTAATGGCGCTTTGATGGCCCTGGTGTTGACTTTGATGCGCTGGCAGTCGGCGCAGCCTTTGACGTAATCCATGACCTCGTTTCTAAGGCCTGGCCACCAGTAGTATCTTTCCACGAGTTTGATCGTTCGGCTAATTCCCGGGTGTCCGTATACCGGAGGGTCGTGATGATTCTTGATGAGTTCCCTTTTCTCTAGGAGTCCTCCCGTGACTACTCGGCGTCCGTCTTTGTACCAAGTGCCTTCGATCTTCTTTAGCCCGTGTGGGTCTATCCAGGGGCGGAGCTTGTCTTCTTCCTGGGCGTATACCGGGTTTACCTTCTCCATCTCCTGGACTGAGATAGTGGCGTTGATGCGGAGGGGGTCTTCCGTAGTATCTATTGCTGCGGCCCTGACGAAGATTTCATCTGGTAGTACCGTCACTTGATCGTTATCACTTCCTCCTTGGTCATAGTCTGGGCGTCTAGACAGGGCGTCGGCTCTTCCATTGGCTGTTCCTTTGATATGGTGAATTTCAATATCATATTCGGAGAGTTCTAGTACTTCCCGGGCTACTCGGCGGCTTATCTTTTGTGGGGAGCGCCAGTATTGGAGATTCATGTGATCTGAGAAGACCTTGATCTTGTGTGGCGACCCGGCTAGGTAGTGTCGCCAGTTTCTTAGTGCCTTGACGATTGCTAGTAGTTCTAAGTCGTAGATGTCGTAGTTCCTTTCCGCCGTGCTGAGAGTGTTGGAGTAGTAGGCTATGGGGTGTCTTTTGCCGTCTTCTTTGCGTTGGAGTAGCACCGCTCCCACCTGCGAATCCCGAGGCGTCTACCTCTAGTTCGAATTGGTCTTTTAGTTCGGCGTGTGCTAGTACCGGTTCTTCCGTGACGAGCTTCTTGATCTTGTCGAATGCTTCCTGTTCCGCGGCTGTCCATGTCCATTCGGTGTCTTTGCGTGTGAGTTTGTTGAGGGATCGTGCGTGTGTAGCAAAGTTTCGAATGAAAGCGCGGTAAAAGTTGCAGAAACCTAAGAATGATCGCACCTGTTTGACGTTTTTGGGGGTTGGCCAGTCTTTGATGCCGGAAATTTTGACGGGGTCCATGCGTGTCACCCCCTTTTCAATGATTACCCCCAGGTAATCGATGCTGGGAGCGTGGAAGATGCACTTTTCCGGTTTGAGGAATAAGTCGTTCTCTTCTAGGAGGTCCAATATGTCGTGTACCGCGTCGATATGTGCTTGTTCCGTTGATCGAGTTGCTATGCCTATGTCGTCCATGTATACCCTGATAGTCGTCCCTTTTGTTTCGTGGTACGCGATGAGATCTTTGCAGATTTCGTTCATCATGGTTTGGAAGGTTGCCGGGGAGTTGGTCAGTCCGAAGAACATTACCGTTGGTTCGAATAGCCCGTATTTCGTTTTGAACGCTGCCTTTTCCTGGTCGCCTTCTTTGATTCGTACGTTGTTGTATCCCCAGCGGATGTCCAATTTGGTGAATATGAACGCTCCACTTAGGTCGGCGATGAGTTCCGGGATGAGTGGGAGGGGATATTGGTTGCGTATAGTCCAGTTGTTGATGTTCCGGTAGTCCTGTACGGGGCGTAGCTTTCCGTCCTTCTTTTTAATGAAGAAAAAGGATGATGCGTACGGGGATTTCGATGGTCTGATGTATCCTTTGGCCAATTGTTCGTCAATCCATTCTTTAAGCGCTGCGTCTTCCGCTTGGCTCATGGGATAAACCTTGCAGTCGATAGTGTCCGGGGCGTTTGGTTTGAAGTCGATTGCGTGATCCCACGGTTTTGATAGTGGGAATCGGTTCGATTCTTCTTCGCTAAAGATTTTGACGTGCCTTTGATATTCTTTCGGTACCGTTTTTGCTTCCGTGTATTGCTTTGCTTCAATCGCCATTTCTGTTGACATTGTGGCGCGAAGGCGAGTGTCTTCGAGGTCGCATTCCTTTTTGAGCTGTTCCTCGATCTTCTGCTTATTTGGTAGTAGCAGTTTCTCGAGTACAAGTCTGGCGATGACCGGGTCTATCCGGGGTTTTGAGGGGTTTGTAGTTCGCAAGACTATTGGGTACTCAGCTTCGTTTAGGGTAGCAGTGGCCCACTGGATATCAGGTTGGAAGGTCGCCAACCAGGGATAGCCTAAGATGATATCTTCCCCTCCTACGTCGGTTACCAGGAATCGCATTTCCTTGGTGACTCCTTTGGTCTGTACTTCTAGATCCACGCAATGAGTGATCTTGCCTCCTTTGTTATGCGTGCCGTCAATATTCCAGATCTTTCGATGACGGTCTAATTCTTTGAGGCCTAGCCTCATTCTCTTGACGAATTCCGGATGTATGAAGTTGTTAGTGGCTCCGGAGTCCACTAGTGCTCTCTTGTCGGCCATGGCGTAACTTGCGCGCAATGAAACTGGAACATGCATAGATTGATAGCGCGTTATGAACACAGAATTACACCGTAATGCCCTCACCCAGGCCGTCGGGTTTAGGCGCTTTGAAAATCCTCTCGCCCCAATAGGTCCCTGACTACCAAGTCCCTGGCTTCATCGTCAAGGTTTCGAACTCCGTTTATCCAGCTGGTTGCCCGTTCTTGCGGCGTATCAGTGGTGGCGCGGGCGCCGCGGCTACTGCCGCCGTCGTCTTCGAATTGGATTAGGGGTTCTTCGGCTACGCTTTGAACCTCTTCTATGAATGCCCCTCGTCCTTGGCGTGGTTGCCAGTTTGCGTTGTTGCGCGGGCGGCGGGGTTGTCGACAGTCACGTTGGAAGTGGCCCGCCTTGCCGCAGTTGTAGCATAGGAGGTTCTTCTTGTCGATGATTCCTTGGTTGGGTCGTCCCCCTTGTTGGGTATAGGGGGGTTTGGCGTAATCGATTTCTTCCGATCCTGCTAGACGGGCGCGAACTCTTCCTGGCGTGGTGTCCATGGCGTCAGGGTGGTTCCTGAATGCTTGCCATCCCTGACGGGGTTGCTGAGGGCGGTTTGGAGCATTGAACGTCCTCAGAGAAGTATTGCCCGGCTTACCGGGGTCCTGGGGGTTTACGTCCCCCCAAACGTGTCTGTAGGTGCATCCATTTGCGCTGCTGCTCCAATGCTGCTACCTTCCACTGGGCGTACGTGTTTGGACTGTGGAAGTTGTAGGCGTTCTTGTAGAGTTCTACTGGTAGACCGCTTGTAAACTTGTCCAGGACGAGGGAGTCGTCGAAGCGATATCCTGCCTCTCTAACCGCTTTCTCGAACTTGGCGACGTATGTGTCGATGTCTTGCCCTTCCATTCGGAATCCTTTCTGCAACTCTTGTTGGGCGCGTTCCTTCTCGAGAGTGTCGGCGAATGTGTTGCGGAAACCGAGCTCGATAGCTTCCCAGATCCATTTGTCGTAGGGGCCGTGTTTGGCTTTGTATGCCTTGACCCATTTGGTGGTCGATAGGACCCATTCGTTGACATGTTCCCCCTGGATATAAGTGAGGAAGATTAGTGCTTTGCGATAGGGGAGGGTGAACGCAGGGTTGTCGTAGTTGGTTTCCACGAATAATTCCCACTGGGTGAGGAATTGTTGGACTTTGGTGCGGTCGCCCGTGAATACGAGCGGTTCTCTTCCCATGAATTTCTCGGGTTTGGTTCCGCTGGAGACGTTGGGTCCTGTGAATAGGGGTCCTCCGGGTCTCCTCCCCGTCGTCTCCTCCTCCTCCTCCGCCTCCATGCCCTCCGGGCGGTGGTCCTTCTCCGCGACTTATGCGCGCGGGTTCCTGGAACGTAGCGGGTTGTTCGGTGATGGTAGTGGTCATGTCTGTGGGGATGGACTCAGCTAATAATCCCAACTGTGCGCTTCTTCTTCTTCGGCTTGCGCTTCGAGGATTCGGATTTCCTCCTGGGTTACTTCCCAACGAGGGGGATGGTGCGGGGGTCTTGGAGTAGGGAGAGCGAACTGGTTCTTCCTCTTGTCCGTCTATGGGGCCCCACTGATCTCTAGTGGTGACTTCGCTTTGTAGAATGTCGAGTTTGAGGCTCGATCCGGCTGTCGGACGACTTGTAGTTTGTAGTGGAGTGCGTCCCACTTAGCTTCTGTCCAACAGGTATGTTCGAAGTTGAATTCTACCGGGATGAGTCCGGTTTTGCCGTCCTTGTAAGTGTAAAGGACTACGTAGCCTGGGTCTCCTTGTTCTGTCTGCCAAAAGGCTTCTTTAAGGTATTGCTTGGGGACGTTGCGTTCCCCTCTTCTGTCGATGTGATAGGGTCGGAATGGAATCCAAAGGTCACGGGTTGTACTGTCGGAAGCCACGTTGAAGGATCTTGGTCTTAATGTAACGTCTACCACGGACGCTTGCCTGACTAGGCACTATTGTAACGTGGGTTCCCTCGTGGGTGGAATCTGTGTACGTCCGCTAGTGGGAAGGACTGCGGGATGAGGCTGATACGTGCCGGTGGAGTCTCTATAACGTATAGAGGGTTTCTTCGACTGGGACTCCCGCTGGTGGGCTAGGGACGGTGTGGACGTATTCCCACTGAAGGTTATCGACGATGTAATAGCAGTGAGTTGGTCGGAGCGGTTCTGGCGTTGAGGTATTCAAAGACGAGGTGGCACGTAGTTCCGGGCGGGTAAGGCACTACTGGCGAATCTACCATTCACGAAGGGAAATGGAGATGAAGGTCACGGGGATCCCCCTGGTCTCAAAGGGATATGCCGGAGCTAGTTTCACTTAAGGGCGATCGCGAGCCCTTAGCACAGAAGACGAGTAGAGAGTGGTATTCGAAGAAGACCAAGATGGGGATCCTGGTCTGTCGTACTACTGAACTTAAATACAAGTAAGGGAGCTAGTTCCAGCTCCGCTCGAACTTGTAAGTAGCCAATAGCGTAAGTAGCGTATTCTACAATAGAATCCGCAGTCCGTATCGTAATCCGAAACTCGTACAACAATGAGACATCAGTCAGCAAGCCTAATCACAATCACGTACAACAATGGGAGTATCAGTCAGCACAAACACGAGGCGGTAAGATCCGAAGTCCATGACACATTACA
>JAKELG010000593.1:0-19869 GCA_021527035.1 Lactarius vividus
CTGCGAGCTCTGCGCTTGTGATACAATTTGCGGCGCAGGCGAGGTCGTTGTCGGATAAGCCCTCTTCAATCATATTCATGGTGGCGGTGCGAATGTTGATGGTGCTGGCGGTAGCTGATGGGGCAGGATGTCGGATGGTGTTGACAATTTCCGTCAAGGCCCGTCCAAGTGGAGGCCCATACACGATAAGACATAGAGGTCACGCTTATTCATACGTGACGAATTTACATAATTATCAGTTTCTCTGTCTCAACCAAAGTAGCGTTCGGGAACACGACTGAATTCCTTTCGCAGTCGCACGCCACCTCTTTCTCCAACCCTGGCGAAAGAGGTGACCTCGGTCGCTCCCTCTTTCGTCGCCGGTCAGGCTCTTATCATATCTTTCCTTTATATGAAAACGGTGACGAAAGTACAAAATAGTGAAATGACGGCGACAGCGTAGTGATCGTGACAGTCTCGATATTACGACTTCTCAACTCCATATGTGGATGTGCTCACAACTTATCATAGTACGTGTCGAGCGGGGGGATATCAGGCTGTGGGTGGAAACGGTCAGCGCTAAATTAAAGGTCGATGAGAGGTTATCGTACCTTGAGGCCCTTGCGGGTGCGGATCCCCTTGACCATCTCTTCGATCTTGCTGCCCTTCTCGAGCGGTGTCCCGTTCATGAGATCCCAGTGGTCGAATACGGACTGGGGGAATGCCTGTCCACCGGTGGCTTGGCGAAGATCACCGTTGAAACCGAACGACTCCATAACAGGAAGGTACGCCTTGACAGTGAACATCGGTGTACCCACACGCTGTTCCTCAGAGAACACCTGACCTCGCCGTTTGTTCAGCACAGAGTAGATACCACCAATGGCGCCCTCTGGGCACTGTATCTCGACGAGATACACGGGTTCCTGTATACCAGGTGTTGCGAGCAAACACGCAGCGTATGTCACACGACGACATGTCGGGATGATTTGTCCTCCTCCTCGGTGGATAGCATCGGTGTGTAACTGGCGGAACACAATTAGACTAAGATCAACATAGTCACTAGAGAAAGGCTCACCGTGACATCAAGAACGTTTACCCGTACGCCACGCATGTTTTCCTCTGCGCAGACACCCTCCTTGGTCGCCCATTGGAAAGCAGCCACGCAAGAATCCTTGATCTCATTCAAGTACTGCACACCCTTTGTCACGTCGACAAGCAAGTTAGGGCCGGTCGTATCAGGACCGAAACACCAGATCTTGCGCGCGTCAGTGACATCCCATGAAAACTCATCTGCAAGGACACGGGCACGCAGTTTGAAGTCATCGCGCGCAGAGACTTTACCGTTCTCAATGGCGATCGTGAGCTCTTCGTCGAGTGGCAATGCCTTGGCGTACAGCCGGTTGTGCTTGTTCTGCGATTTTGAAAGCGCAACAATGGACGACTCTGCCTTGACGGTTTCACGATAACCGACGACAGGATCTGAGATCTTGAGTGGAACACCAGCGTGGTCATCTTGCAAATCCTGAAGCACACGGTACCGTTAGAGTGGGGTGCATAAGTGGGGTAAAAAGCGCATACCTTCAAACAGATCTCCAGGTGCAGCTCACCAGCTCCGGCGACAATGTGCTCGCCAGTTTCGGCAATCCACGCTTGCACGCATGGGTCAGATTTGGACAAGCGCTTGAGACCCTCCACAAGTTTGGGGAGGTCGGCGGCATTCTTAACCTCGACAGCGACCTGCACGACAGGTGATACGGAGAACTTCATGACCTTCATGTTGTGGGCCGTCTCGGACGTCGTGAGTGTGCCGGTCTTAAGCAAGAACTGGTCGACGCCGACGAGACCGATAATGTTGCCGGCAGGGCAATCTTCGATCGGCTCGACGTAGCGACCCATCATCAAAACAGTGCGCTGTACTGACTTTACAAACAAGTCTTCTTTCTTCCCGGGAACATAGTTCGGGCCTTGAATGCGAATCTTTGGCCCTGAACGCACTGTACCAGCGAAGACACGTCCGAAGGCGTAGAAGCGACCCTTATCGGATGTCGGTACCATCTTGGAGACGTAGAGCACAAGCGGACCCTTGGGGTCACAGTCGCGGATAGCGATCGCAGACTCGTCGTCCATGGGGCCCTCATAGAGGGTTTCAACACGGTATCGTTGAGCGGTAGCAGGTGAGGGGAGGTTGATGACAATCATCTCCAAGAGTGAGTCTCCGGCAGGAAGGAACTTGCGCATGATGACTTTGAGAAGCGCTTTCCCTTCGAGATCGCGCTCGTCTTGTGCAAGTTTGATGTCGAGCTTCTCGAGAACTGGGCCGATCTTGTCCTTCTGGAAGTTCATGACGAATTCAAAGATCTTGAAAATGGGGTCGAGAACGAATTGGTTGAAGGCACGCTCTAGGGGCTTGCCATCTGCATCAGTGGGTTTTGTCGACCACTTCTTGGTCGCCGGGTTGAAAAAGTTGTCACCCCACAGCTTTGCCATCATCTTGTCTTTGTCGACACCGAACTTCTTAGCGTAACGCGCAGCGAACTGGCGAAGGGTGAAGCCCCAACCGTGAAGACCAGAACCGAAAGCGACAGTACCCTTGTCAGGGTAAACCTGGACATCGCCAAGTTTTTCGTCATGGTAAGTGGAAACGATGACGTTGACAGACTCGATAGTACGGAGGAAGGATTGGTAAAGGTCTTCTTTGGACACTTGAAGCTCAAGTAGTGCGCGATCGACCTTGTTGATGATGACGACGGGTTTGATGCGCTCACCAAGAGCTTGACGGAGGACAGTTTCTGTTTGCACGCAGACACCTTCAACACAGTCTACGACAACGAGGGCACCGTCTGTCACGCGGAGGGCTGCAGTGACTTCTGATGAGAAGTCGACGTGTCCGGGGGAATCGATAAGATTGATTAAGAACTCATGACCTTGAGGAGTCGATAAGATATGTGTGTGGCATAACACAATGCAAGATATGGATCGCACCTTCGGTTTTTTGCTTTATAGAGCCAAGCTCGGCCTCGTCGATTTTGAAGTACATTGATATAGCCGTGGATTTGATAGTGATACCTCGTTCCTTTTCGTCTTCTCTTGTGTCTGTATATCGTGTTTCGCCAGCCTTAGCACCGGCGATGATACCAGCCTTTGAGACAAGAGAATCGGTGAGGGTGGACTTTCCGTGGTCGACTGAATAAGATGTGTCAGTACAAAGTGAGCGAGAGTGTGTATACAAAAGACATGCCATGAGCGATGACACTCATGTTACGAATATTTGTGGGTTTGTCCATAAGGGCCCGAATCTGATCTAAAGAACACACGGCGTCTCAGACCAGAGAGATTATGTGCATACACCAATACGGACCGACGGTGAAGTTACTGGACACATAGATAACGGTTAGGGGGAACAGATAACACGCAAAAAGTGAGTTCAACATACACCATGATGATAGGACTCTACAACGGTGAAATGGGAAAAAAAGGTCTCAGGGAGGAAAGGTCAGGCTCGCCTCGGTGGTGGGAGGTGAATACGAAAAAGATTGTTTCGACGCCTTATCGATGACGAGCGCACATCTTTATTTAGGGTAGGTCAATGATAATCACGTGGTACACCCCAGTCATTCTGAGTCGTCACTCCGATCTTGGTCAGAGTTCTGGGTCGGGCGGAATTGTGATTCATTCCCCACTTCCAGTGCGTGGCTCGGACCTTCTCCAGGCGGTACCGGTGGATGCAGATGCAGATATGCTGTCAGAACAGAGACCCAACCCCTCTTTTGCTTCTCGGGCTTACAATCGCCGCGCTCGAATTATATGCTTGAGTCAGAGAGGAAGGACGCTTTACGCTTGGGGTGCTGCTAAACACGTGATGCGAGAACGCGATAACTTTTCTTTTCTTTGGCTTCTAGTCGGCGACCTATTCGAATCAGCGGGCTCTGGAGTAACTCTTCAAGCGACCCTCGCTACGGGAGGTCGTCGAAAGCGACATTGTCGTCACCATTGCGGCGAAGGGCAACGTGTCGAGTGTCTCGCCAGGATGTTCGCACGGGCCCTCTTAGCCGAGACGGAAGTGATGGAACTTCCATGGCAACCCACAGGAGGCTCTAGGCTTGAGCGCTGAACATTGAACGGGCACTTATAGTTGGCACTCAAATCCATCCCATCCTATACAGTACAGATCCTGAAGTAATCTCAATCACACATGTTTAAAAGGGAAACCATCCGCTTGGAGAATAAATGCACTTTCTAGAAAAAACAAAATAAAGCGTAGACCGGCAGCAGCGCTCATAGCTTCCATCAAATCACTATACAGTAACCCGTCATTTCGGGGACGCCTTGACGCGCGAGGCAATGTACGTGCTCACCAGCGACTTCTCCCCAACCCCAATTTACGATGGTCACAATCTTTTCAATACGAGACGAGTTTTGTTTCCAATCCGATGGCCCAGAATAGCCAGGCTACCCCACCGACCAGCTCATACAATGGCATCTTTTAAACAAAGTCTTGAGGATCACACTCTCATCACTCAACTTGAAATATGTGATTCTCCCACTGCCGTTGTGAACATAGTTGAAGGGCAACTCAATGCGAACGCCAATGAACGGATAAGAAAGTGGCTCAACCCAATGATCAACGTTTTGTATGCGTTCTCTGCGACGCTTGGTGAGGTAAACATTTACAAATCTTTCAGTGATCTTACTCTAATACCAGCTCTGCAGATGTTCCCACCCGCAAAAACAATATTTGCGGGCGTTGGCGTCCTCCTCCCGGTAAGTCACCTGGTCTGTTTCTTCGTGTCGGCTCTTGTGATGTTCGACGACGATTAGGCAGTCAAGGATCTCGATGCGGACCAAGACGCCCTTATCGGTATCCTCGAATAGATCGATTTTTTTTTCAGACGGCTGAAGGTTTATACCGAGGTCCCACCTACTCCGATGATGAAGGAAACAACGGTGAAAATAATGGTTGAGGTCCTGAATATCCTTGCAATTGCGACAAAGGAATCCAAGTGGAGTCGAGCGAGTAAGTTGAACCTTCGTATTACGTTGCCCCTAGCTAATATCGGTCCAGAAAAATTTCTGAAGAAGCTGGCAGAACGGACAGACATGAGAGATGCACTAAAGCGTCTAGACGAGCTGACCAACGAGGAGGCTCGAATGGCTAGTGCTCGGCTCTTGGAAAACTCCCACGCAATTAGTGACAAGTTGACGGGAGTCGGCAACGATGTAGATATGTGAAGCGTTCGTCATCAGTTCCGTCTTCGCTGACCGTCGGGTTACTAACAAGATCTCAGGGAGCCAAATACGGGAGAACCTAAGAAAATGGATATCCACGCCAGATCCATCTATGAATCACAACATCGCGTGCCGTCGCCAATATGGGGGGACGGCAGAGTGGTTCTTTCGACGAGATACCTTCAAGAAATGAAAGGTCACTGAGTCCCTGTTGTGGATCCACGAAAAACGTATGTTCTTTTTACACTTGATCACTTCTGTCATCTGATAAACACCTTGTTACACAGCGGGCTCCGAAAAGAGTGTCCTATGGTTAGTCCCCCTCAAATCTGTATAGGAAATCGACGAACCTGGAGCAGCTCTGCCATTATCGAAAATATTTCAATCCTATGCGAGGGAGGATTGGCATCCATGGCATACTTTTACTTCGATTTTCGAGCCGTCGACAAGCAATCGCTCAGCAGTCTACTCCTCTCCCTTCTGTCCAACTTTCTACTCAGTCTGATCCTCGTCGCAACATACTCTCCCACTTCTACGAGGCTCATGGAAATGGGGCGCGCCGACTCAAGGATGATGCATTGACGCAATGCCTGAAGGAAATGCTTACTCTTCCAGACCAAAGTCCAGTTTATCTTATCTTGGATGCTCTCGACGAATGTCCCGACACTTCTGTCCCGTCCGCCTGTAAATGGGTCCTTGATTTCGTGAAAGATCTCGTTGGCCTTCGGCTACCACATCTTCATATATGTGTGACCAGCCGTCCGGAGGTCGACATCACGGACGTCATCAAGTCGCTCACGTTCCATCCGATCTCTCTTCATGACGAAACCGGGAAAAAGGAAGACATCGCGAAATATGTCAGATCTGTCGTGTATTCTGACTCGGGTGCAGCGATGATTAGGTGGAGGGTGGAGGAAAAAGAACTTGTTATCAAGACGCTGACAGACAAGGCCGACGGAATGTGAGAACGCTTCAGGACGTCGATGAGGCCGGCTCATATCGTTTTTAGGTTTCGATGTGTTTGCTGTCAACTCGCAGTGCTGCGGAAGTGCCTTCGGCAGAGTCTTCCACAGACACTCAGTGAACTGCCGGAAACTCTAGACGAGACATACGTGCGCATATTAGAAGAAGTTGGGAGGCCCAATGGAGACCTTGCTCGCCGGATCTTACAATGTCTGGCTGTGGCGAGCCGGCCACTTTGTGTTGAGGAACTTGTGGAGATACTCGCGCTCGACTTCAAGGAGGCCAAAGGAAGATTACCAGAGTTTAACGAAGATTGGCGGTCGGAGGATCGGCAACAGGATTTGCTGATCACTTGCTCCAGCTTAATCACCATAGTAAATGCGAAGTAACTTCCCTCTGGCAGGATATGCCGCTCAACATTGGGTGGACCATGCCCAATTCGAGGGGGTGTCGTCATGTGTTGAAGAAGGGATGCAACAACTTTTTGACCAGTCCAGGCCATGTTTTGCGGCTTGGCACAAGCTGCGCGACATTGACCTCTGGTACCCGATCACGACGCAACCGCATGCGACCCCGCTATATTATGCTTCGTTATGTGGATTTCATGACTTGGCAGAACACCTCATTGCCACGGGTCTAGATGATGTAAACTCTAGGGGTGGTCGACACCACAGTCCACTGGCGGCGGCATTACATAACCGACACTTCCGCGCTGCACAGCTACTATGTCAGCATGGTGCGGATATAGAGCTTGCGAGCTACAATAACCGGACTTAATTGGTTGGTGGACATTCTGATGCCGTGGAATGGTTGCTCAAGTTCAAGCACGACGCAAATGTCAACCCTCAATAAAGCGGTGGCCGGACTTCATCCCGAGAAGTTGTCAGGGTGCCACAGGGGCACAGCGGAATCGTCGGTGCCTTGACTGACCATGGGGTTTCTTCATTGCATCTAGCCCATGGCCACTTCAAAATTATGCAGCTACTAATCCAGCACGGGGTAGATGTAAATGCGTGAGACAATGACAAAACGCCGTTGCACCTGGCATCGCGCTGGGGGGAAGCCAACTCCGTTGGGCTGTTAATAGAGAACGGGGCAATCGTAGAAGTACAGGACGAGGACGGCTCGACGCCATTGCATCTGGCGTCGTCAATGGGGAAAGTCAAGTCCATGCAGTTGTTAATCCAGCATGGGGCAAACGTAAACGCCCGAGACAAGAAAACAATGACGCCATTGCATCTGGTGTTTACGGTGAGTGCCGAAAGTGTGTAGCTATTCATCCGGCATGGGGCTAATGTGGCCGCGCAGGACAACCAGGGTGCCAACGGGCTAGGCTTCATGCGAGATACCAGAGTCGGAGCTGTGGAGGTGCTAATCCTGCATAGGGCAGATGTAAACGCACAGGACGCAAACAGATCGACGCCACTGCATCTAGCATCACCCTGGGGGAAAATTGAGTCCATGCAGTCGTTACTCGAACGCGGGGCAAACGTAAACGCCTTAGACAATAAAAAATCGACTCCATTGCATCTAGCGTTGTTAACGGTGAGTCCTGAAACCGTGCAGTTATTCGCCATGAGGTTCATGTAATTGGACAGGATAAGCCCAACACGGCTGGGATTCTGTGGGATGCCAAAGCTAAAGCTGTGGAGGTATTGATACAGCACGAGGCGGGTGTAAATGCACTAGACGAGAACAGCTCGACGCCGTTGCATCTGGCGTCGTCCGCTGGGAGGAGCGAATCAATGGAGCTGTTAATGCAGCACGATGTGGACGTGAACGCGCGGAACAAGGACGGCTCGACACCGTTGCATCTGGCATCGTCAGCATGGATCCTCGAACCCGTGTCGCTGTCAATCAAGCACGGGGCGAATGTAAACGAACAGAACAAGAACAAATTGATGCCACTACATCTGGCTGCCGCGACTTCGGATATCGAATGCGTACGGCTGTTGATCCAGCGCGGGGCAAATGTAGACGCGCGGGACGAGAACAACTCGACGCCATTGTATTGGGTTTCATCTCGTCGGAGACATGGGACAAATATCGTGACCCTGCTACTTGAGCATGGTGCAACTGCGGATGCAAGGGATGACAAGGGCCGGATACCATACGATATTGGGTCGTCGACTTCTGGAAGAATATCTCCTGAGATTAAAAGGTTGATTTTAAATCATCTGAATCGTTCCAAGAAAAGACCAGTCTGTGGACCATGAAGTGTCGTACCTTAGTATCTACGCTTACCGAACCTGACACCATCAATCGTTACGCGTTGCGCGTCGCAAATGAAAAGATCGCGCAGATCCCCACCAGGTACGTCCGCAAATGTCACCGCAGATTGCGATCTCAGGTGCGAGTGATATGGCATCCAGTCACTGTGCGATATTCAAACACCTGCAACAATAACCTCGCTGCAAAGGCCGGTTGGAATGAGGGCGTGACGGGACTGGTGGCCACATTAGCTAGCTGTAGAACAGCAGGGGATATATGTTATTGTAAGAGGTATAGTGAGGTTGGATTGTGTGAGAGTGAAGTACGACCTGGATACAACCAACGTGGAACCAAGGGCTCCTGGCGAGAGTCATCCGGCATGAGGTACTCAAGATGTCAAAACTACACGACATGTTCGCCCTCAGCTACACCACGAGCAGACGCTCCAGGGCTCGTTCATAACGTTTGTACGCTTCAAGTACTATTTTTTAGGAGCCCGACTTGCTGATGAGCAATCCGCCATCGCCACGTTACGTCTAAAGACGCAGGATCAGAAGCCCCGCCAGCGAAAATGCATCAGAGTCCGAGAGGCCGATCAGACGACACTAGAGTTGCGGACAATACACACGCACCTCACAGCTCGGTCCTTCTCGTATCGTGAGGCTTTCACCAGTTCAGAGAACGCCGCGACGACTTCGACCTTCCTTGGTTGATCCTCGGTTGATTCCAGAACACGAACCCTGCCGCATTGCCATTCCGCAGGTCGGCGAACTGTCACCTCCGCGGCGCCCGGGGGAGTTCCTGTGCGTGGTGCGCAGCCAGGTCGCCCACCTTCGTGCGCCCCGCACGCTGCCCATATCCTTGCGCGTGCTCACGTTGGCCGAAAAGGTGCGCAAAGAATGTTTCTCTCGCTCGCAGAGACAGAATACTAGCGGCGAGGTGCGGGTGCGTATCAGGCGCGAGCTCGTCTGGGCGCGCCCGAGGTTGCAAGAAGCCCAGTTAGCGTCGCCGACCGTGATGATGCCCAGGGTGACTCAGAAGTGTGGCAGGCCCTATGTTTAACTCCCGTTCTACTACTGTAAGAACGGCGGTGTTGTGTAATACCGCCGGAGCTGCGTATCGCACTCGCACGGCAGGTCGGAGTGGCTGTGAAGAAGATTCTCACGATTGTTCACCCTATTAGCACGGCACAGCCATCATCACTCAGTGCGCCCTTTTCATCCCTCCACTTTTCCAGTTCGTCACCATCAATCCTTGCCTAAAAACCCCTCCAGGATTTTTTTTTTTTCCCGATGAAGCCCGCCACGCCAGGCTTCCTTGTAACATTGACCGCTACAATCCTCCTCGCCGTCGTCTCTTTTTCCGTTCCGTGGTTCAAGTCAATATACTTCCTCAAGGCCTCCCTTGCCGTAGAAGGGATTGATGGTTCTATCACTTTCGGCGTACTCGGATATTGCCTCGAGCTGAGCAATGGTACTACTTGTTCGAAGGCTTCAGTTGGCTACAAACTCGGTGCGAGCCTGCATTCCCTATCATTGCCATCTCGACTGATTCCCCTGTCAAAGATATTAACAAACTTGTGGGAAATAAAACCAACATTGATATTCCCGAAGTTATAGTCAAATGGATCACGTATGCTCTCGTTTTACATATCGTTGCCCTCATCCTGGCCGCCATATCCTCTGTTTTCGGTCTCCTCGCTCATGTTCGAGAATTCTCCATGACCTGCTTCTCTTCCTGCACCTCCGGTATTGGCGCGGCCATCACACTACTCGCATTCATTTTCGATCTTGCCTTTTTCTTCCTAGCAAAGTCCCGCCTCAACTCCGTCAAGGGTGGCAAGGCGACCATTGGGAACGCGATCTGGCTCACTCTCGTCGCTTGGATTCTCTTATTCTTTTCCGGATGCTTCTACGGTCTTGGGCGCTGCTGCATCCGCCGTCGTCCACGCGACATGGCACGCTCCGATCGGGAAGGCGGCGGATGGGTCCAGGCCCAATCTACCGGGCAAACATACGAGGAACAAATGCGGCTCGATGCAGTCAAGGCCGAAGCTGATCGCAAAGCCCGGCTGAAGCAGGGCGAGCTTGGTTTGCCTGCCTTCCCAGAATACGACCCGACACAGCCTCTCACCGGTGACCCCGAACACGATACACAGCCAGCGCTTCCGTACCGTGATGCCGGATACGCCGCAGCACCAGCCGGCACACGCGCAGTCGACGAATACTATAACCCCACGGGAAATAACGCGTACCCGCCAAGGAGGCAGCCAACGGCGTCATCCGGTCGTACTGGCAATATCCATTCACAGCAAACCTCGGCTTATGCGCCATCTGTTTATGCCAGTCCTACTGCCGTGAGCTCAGGTCCCGCAGTCACCAGTGGATACCTCAATGCGGATAACACTGGATATCAACACGGACAATACCCAAGCCAGGCAACTACGAGATACGGACACGAACTGTCCGCCAGCAATGTCGGGCGTAGACAGACCGGTAGTAGCACCGATTATGGACAAAGTTCATACTCTCCGTGTAGGTCTTCTTCCTTTGATCTTCTCTCGTGTGATGGACTAAGATCGTTGCTCAGACGACGCTCTACCTTCTCGCGGTGCGCCGGACAACTCCGGCACGGATCCCTTCCAGGCGTATACCACCCCGCAAGCCTTTAATCTCGACACGTACAACGCCACTGGGCATATATCCCAACCCTCGGCGCACTCACAACCCTACACCACCTCACCACCAGAACCAACCACATCATATTATACCCCCCAAACTCAGGCGGTCGTGCCACCATCTCGTTCCTACACGCTCGGCGGCGGTGGCTATGGCAACAGTACCGTGCCTGCACTGCACGACCCCGAGCCAAGCCCAGGTTTCCTGCCGTACCCAGGTAGCGAACCAGCAAGCGTTGGCAGTGCATATTCGGGCTTAGAGAGCCCGACAGGCCCACGGGGACCCCGCGAACTAGTGGGTGGGAGGGTGCAGAGTCCTGTCGCGTATGACGACAACCCTCCGACGTACGATGACGGGATGCACGTAGGGGCAAGCTACGTGGTATCTGGCAAACGATAGATAGACAGCAGACCATGGACGCTCTCTGTCTGATTCCGTTTGATCCAATCTCCTTGGACTTGTTATTTATATTGCTTCACCCTATCTATGATTTGCCACGAGTTGCTACGAGATAGTATATTAGGCGTGGTAGAGTATGACTGGTCAGGCCCTTCGTTGCATCAGACTGCTGTAGGTCTAGGAATGAAGCGTCTCATACAATGCCCAAAACCATATCTTACAAGGACGGAGCAACTTCCAGCTTTTAGCGCGGCTTTCAGTTCTCATCATGAACAACACGTGGCTTCTGTTCGTCTTGCGGCGGCTTGGGTTTACGCTCGTCTCGTGGCTTCGGGGGCTCAGCCGAGACGAAGAGAGAGAGAAAGTCGTGCACGATGTCAGCGGCCGCAATACTCGTGATGTCTGCATGATCGTATGCGGGTGCAACTTCGACTACGTCCGCGCCGCTGAAGAACGAGGCGAGTGTCGGGTGGGAGAGCTCGGGCAGCCCAAAAATGAAAAACGTACACGAAGTTGAGGCCCGCAAGGCCCCGGATGATGCGTTTGACCTCGCGCGTCGTCCAGCCACCCGCCTCAGGCGTTCCGGCTACGAAAAAAAAAAGGAACTCAGTTAAAGACCAGGGAACTTATTTTTGCTTACTAGCTGGTGCTAAACCTGGGTCTGCAAACAGGTGATCAGAACTCAGACGCTTGACACTAGATGAGGATGCATACCGATAACGTCGATGTCGAGGCTAGTGGGTAAGGGGGTCGTTATCAGTGTCTGCAATAAAGAAAATTACCGACGTTCACCTAAGGTATACTGGGCTGTCCCCGATGCGGTCGCGAATGCGCCGAATCACCTCATTGATGCCGATATCGTCGATGTCATCCGTCGAGACTATCTCGAAGCCGACAGTCTCTTCGTCTGCAGTCACATCGGCCTCATCCTGTTCGTCATTGAGTCACGCGCAGATTCAAAACAAGCCCGCGGACAGGTTTGGACGCACGGTCATCTTGCATCGGATACCAGCATGCACGCTCGTGTTTGACAAGAGCCCCTCTTCACCCGCGATGTAGAAGAAACTCCCGTGCGTAACCCGCCCTTGAGCGGTTGGCGATGGGACATTCCATGTATCGAGGTGTGCGTCAAAGTGAATGACCGAAACGGGCCCATAGACCTTGTTCAGCGAACGGAGAATGGGCAGAACGATCGTGTGGTCACCGCCAAGGCTAGCGCAACGATAAGCAATGAACCAAAGGAGGTGGAGAAGAGGAGACGTACGTGACGATCTTTGGGTGCTCCTTGTTGTCTTTAGCAAACGGGCGCGTAGAGCCTACGATGGCCTCCGTATCGGTACGGGCTACGTCACGCTGCAAGAGCGTAGAATAAGCGACCTCCATTTGATCGATTGCTAAAGCGTTGTCAAACGGGTTGACTGGGACCTGGAGGGAACGCGCAGGATATCAGCAGTGAGTTACTGGAGAAGCGACATGCATACATCGCCACAATCGATGATCTTGAGACCCTGTCGGTACGGATCGAGTCCCCAGGACAAAGACCACGCACGCTGACTGTGAATGCGACGGCTGCCGACACGGATGCCCGTCGGACCGAAACGGGCTCCTGGTCGGTACGTCACTGAGGTGTCGAATGGCATTCCGAGAACCGCGACGTCGAATACGGGCGATACGTCCTCAAGGCAGCGATGGTACGGAAGGTGCGAGAACGCGAGGGGACCCGTGAAGGGGAGGTCATATTGAGGGCCATACTTCTCGCTCCATGACTTGTGTGTGTCGGTGAGGACAGATTGCGTGTGAGCTCTAGCATACAGAGCCTGCACGAGTCCAACAAATACAAGGAATCTCATGGAAGAAGACAAGAGGAGACAAGTGGGAAAAGCATAACGAAGGATAGCGAGTCCTGTGAGAATCGATCTGATCTGACTCATTAGGTTATTGTCAATCAAATCAGCCTCAACCAAACATGGCACAGGCATCCACGTCCAAGTATAACCCAAGAATACACGTAGGCTTATCGGAAGAGCGTGTCACAGATGTCTCTAGCACAGATTTTCCTGGACATTATCCAGGGGAGGATCACTCCTGGGATCTCAAAAAGTTTGTTAAGGTGCGTAAAGACTATTGGTGTCATCCACGCCATTCAACTCATAGTGTCCATAGGGACTACAAGTAAAGATACAAAAACTCTCCACGCGATCTGTTCAGTTCGACCTTGTAGGTGTTGACGCTTCGATTGCGAACGCATTGCGACGAATACTTATCGCAGAGGTACGCACCATGATGTTCACACTACCTCGAAGCGTTGCTGAGGTCAAACGCAGGTCCCAGCAGTTGCGATAGAGCATGTATACGTCTGGAACAATACATCCGTCATGGTGGACGAGGTATTCTCGCATCGCCTCGGGATGATCCCCTTGAATGTCGACCCTGCCCTGCTCGAGATGAAAGAAAGCACACATGATCAGGCAACAGACAGAAATACGATTGTCTTCAAGCTGCAGGTAGAATGTACACGTAACACCGCTGCCCCGAGAGATAGCACCGATCCCGCTGTCCTCTATAACAACTCAGAGGTACTGGCGCGTCATCTCGAATGGATTCCACAGGGCGAACAAGCAGAGGTTTTCGCCGCGCGCCCACCAGCGCCCACGATCCCAGACATAGTCCTCATGAAACTCCGTCCGGGCCAGGCGATTGAGATGGAGGTGCATGCAGTCAAGGGTGTATGCAGGGACCACGCAAAATTCAGTCCGGTCGGTGCGTACTCTTTTTTTGTCCTTCTCTCATCGTCCCTTCTTAAGTCACTGCGCGGTATAGCGACAGCAAGTTATCGATCATTACCAGACGTCATTTTGGACGACGAGAATCCTGTACCACCGCACCTCGCAACACGCTTCCGGGACTGCTTCTCTCCCGGCGTGATCAAAGTGGACCCCCGCACCAAAAAAGTCTCGGTCGATCCTCGCGGTGTACGCGGTGAAACGATGAGTCGGGAAGTGTTGCGCCATCCCGAACTTGCGGAGTACGTCAAACTCGCACGTGTACGGAATCATTTCATATGTACGCCCTCTCTACTTGAATGGAGAACGCGAATGCACTGACGCATGGCTACCGGCTTGACAGTCAATGTTGAGTCAGAGGGGCCATATGAACCACCACGCCTTCCGCTTGAAGCCATCCGAGTAATGAGGGAAAAAATCTCGGCGTTAAAAAGTGCTGCTGAGGCGCTCCGTATTCCGGGTGATCCAGAAGGGGATATACAAATGGCAGAACTGTAAAGACCGGGTTGATGCAACTCGGCCCCCTTTGTTACAACAATAGGACCCTCCAGTGATCCAATCTTGTTGCGTCGATGAAAGGGATGTCGAGCGGACGTTATAGGTTTGGGCGTGACTCAACTTTTGCGCATATACCCCCACTCAGCACCACAGGTCATTACATCCAAGCTCGGACTCTGAAGGGTCCATGTTTGCGGTCAATTCGCCATGGCACCACGCCAAATGGAAAGCCATTTACCTGAATAAATCATCCCCGCACAACGAACGACACTGTGAGAAACGTGAGTCATAGTGGTTTCAGCACGGGCGGTGCTGACATGGGCAGAACCACGGCAGACGACGCCTGTGGCTTCCTTCGTTTGACCCTAGCGCCCACTATTGTACCGATTCTCAGAAGCTACCATACATTTCCGGGTCGGCAGCGTCCGAATGGCGCTCGGCACCTTGTTTCGGGCGCCGACTTCGCCGATCTCATTGCTGGCTTGACCATCAGGGTCACATGACTGAATACAATTGTCGTTCGTACCATGTCTCCGCGTGGTACATTGTTGCAGCCGACGGAAACGCGTGCGGGCATTACAGACCGTCAGTTACGGTACTCGCTGCATGACTACCTATCAAATGCGAAAGGGGGTGTCCGGATGACTTGTTGCTACTGACTCGGTCGTGGCCTGCTGAACGCGCACTTCCAGAATTCCTAAATTCTCTCTCATTTTTTCGTTTGGTCTCTGCTATAAAAGCAGGCAGTTTTTTTCTTCGTAGATCCCCCACCGCGCTCCTTCAGCAGTCTACCAGCATTACAGTACCAGTTTTCACTCCTCGAGACAATGCTCGCCGCCAAGCAACTCTTTTCTATCGTCGCGCTCTCGGCGTTCTTGACCGTCGCGTCCGCCCAAGCGCGTTTGGGCTGCTCTCGCAATGGCACTGTTCAGGAAAACGACACTTGTGATGTTCTCTCTGCGCGCGACAGCGTGTCCACGTGCGTAGCTTCGCTGCAACAGTAGAGAACGCTTTCTGATGACCATCTCTGGACCGTAGCTTCCAGCTCGCTAATGCCAACAAGGACGCCATCGATGCATTTTGCGATAATATTTTTCCAGGAGAGGTACAATTTACACGCTCTCTTCTTGGCATTCCCGGCTAATGACGGCCCCGCACAGAATCTTTGCTTGGGACTAGTGGGCGAGGACTGTACCACTGTTGTGGCCGTACAATCGGGTGATTCGTGCAGTGCAATTGCCGATACCGCAAGTATCACTGTGGCGACACTTCTCGCAAACAATCCGAATGTCAACTCGGACTGCAGCAACATCTATCCCGGCGAAGTAAGGCTTTAACCACACTGCCGACGTTCAGATCTTAATTCTCCCGCAGGTTCTGTGCACAGACAGCCAGGTCATCACCTACAGTTAGGGGGGATAGTGTTGATTTTCGCGTGGGGGAAGTTGACGATCAAGGACTCTGCGTCTGTTGGCTCTACCAACCACATATCATCTGTCTGGTTGACCGATACCTATCATACATTAATGAATAAAAGGTTATCACTAAGCCCTTGGTGTGTTCCATGGAGTCTTAAAAGTACAGGACAGCACCACCAAAAAAATGAAACCCGGAGTCCGTCTAGTGCGACGGACCGGAGTTGCGTGCAGCCGTGGCGCGCAAGGGCACTACCTCCCAACGTCGGCGTGCCCAGGCTCTATCACTGAGCTCATGGCGTTCCTCCGGCGCCAGGCCAATCACACGCACGGCGCGATCACGCGCGGGATCGTCGTCGACCTCGGCTTCCTCACCGCGTTCCTGCTCTTCCACCTCGTCCTCGCGCAGATTGAACGTGTCGTCGGTGCCGGCGGCGGTGGGAGCCGGCACGGCAACACCAGCGAGGAGGGAGAACGGGTTGCGGAACGCAGAGACGAGCGCGTCCGATGCGCCGTCGAGGATCGTGCGTGGGCGGCGACGGGGGACCGCAGTCACGTAGAAGGTCTTGGCGCGCCAGGCGGTGCCGCCGGCGAATGCCGGGTCGCACTCAAAGTCGGCGGTAAGGAGGCCGGTCGCCCCGTTGTAGCGGAAACGGGGGAGCGGGTGCGAGTATGCATTTGGGTAGGGCTGCGTTAGTGGGCGGCGGTGCCTGAGAACGAGACGCCCGTCTACTCGGTTATGGGGGTGTGAAGATCGGGGTACGGGCGCAGCTCAGGGGGCGAACTTACCTTCGATGTCGAGTGCGTGTCCTGATGCTCGTGCGCAGAGGGCGCCGCTAGCGTCGATGAAGAAAACCTTCGGAGGTTCGTGAGCAACAAGGCAGTACATATCTAAACGCCGTACTCGCCTGATTCCCAGCTTCGGGTCTGCGAAAGCCTTGAGGTTCGTTAGCTCTGCAAGAAAGCAGTCCTGTGGAATGAACGACTTGCCTTCAACGAGAGAACTATCCTTCTCGGGCCATAATATAATGGGGGCGCCATCGTGAACTGAGTCGGAGGCAACATCTAACAATCGTCTGGAGGACACGGAGCGTAGGATGAAACAGCCAGGAGGAAAACCATAGTCATTGGAGGACACTTTTTCGTCACGCTCCTTGATAAGCATCCCGTATGACGGTTAATGGAGAGAACGTATGTTGTGGTGCGCCTTGAACCCACTTACGGTGGCCCGCCGCGGGTGTGATAGCACCGCTCGGTCACCTGACAAAACGACAAAACTGGCAAGCAATAGGAGGCAGGGATAACTCTTGTGATAAAATCTTATAACTTCTTCTGTGGTTTCCTTAATCTCAATACCTGTGTGGTGCAGCGGCTAAATGCGGCGTGGGGCACAGGTACCAAAATTTACAATTTTATATACCGCGTCTGTTCACCGCAATGACACCGCATCCATGATTACAGCGGATGGATAACTGGGGACACGGTAAACTAGAACATGGGACATTCCCATCCCATATGGGCTCATGCATACTGTAGGGTATAATAGTAAACAGTCAGTCCGCGTTGGCGGATAAAAGGGAATAAAAAAAGGGTCTCATGTCGGGTGAACGGTAAGACTACCTGCCGGGATATTGTGGGCAACTGGGACCGGGAGGCATAGCAGTGTGCTTACGTGAGAATAGACGGTCGGATGTAATGATATGTTTTTGGTCAATTATTTTGTGTTTGAGTCTGACGTTCGAGAGGGGCAGCGATAGTCATTGTACAATATGCTAGTCACGAATATGTTGCCGCATGGACAGACGTGGCGGTTGCGAGGGCCCGAAGCGGATGGAATGCCGTGAATGTCAGGGACAGGGGGGTGCCGTCCACAAGCCGTGATTTGAATCGTCTGGGGGTGTTTCCGAGCGAGACCAAGTAGCGTAAGTGACGGAGTGATGCTTTTCTGATGGGATGAAGCGGGTGTTGGTCTACTGTATTGCTACGGTACGGCCCTTCTTCTGACCCTGAGCGCCTATGGTCCTTGGGTGCGTATGTGAAGAAAAGTCTCACGTCTCTGGAGAAAGTCACAAAAGGCGAAACATTAGTGAAGAAGACGAACGCCCTGTGCTTGCTGTTCTAGAGTTACGATCTTGGACGACCTGAAAATTTATTTAGAAATAGTATGCGGAATTACATGACATGCTCACATTGCGTAAGTACGCTTCGGCCGCCGGTGCGAGCGACTTTCTCGCCTACTAAGTTACTACCGGCACGTAGCCAGTATCGAGGCACTCGATCATCACCGCTGCTGTTCCCACGATCTTGCCGTCGGTGGGGACTGATTAGTGAATTACTCCTTGTCGCGGTCCTCGCGTATCTGACGGACACACGTTGCCGACAGTTGGGCTCACTGGCACGACACCCAAGAAAGCCACACAGCCACTCCCAACCTCCCAGGGTGCGGACTTTATGGGTGATTCTGGCTTCAGCTGGTTTTCAGGAGCCTTATGATGTGTTCTCCCAGGCTCGGGTCCTTCTAACCATCGCTCAGGCGGACGACAAGTTGACTGGCTCGAGCCTCGAGGTAACCTGTGGTCTCAATGCCAAATTCTTTCTAGTTGGTGTTCAATGGGGAAGACGTTTAGTTTTTGTGAAGAAGGTCCTATGGAGTGATACGGGAGGCTCCGGAGGTGCAACCCATACCTTCGTTTTGGAATACTCGCAGTTTGTGTGCAATTTCTTTGCTGGTCCCTCTACCACACTTAGCACCCGTATGTGATGACGGGAGGTAGGTGGCGTTGTAAAGGAGTCACTACAGTATCGATACCCCCAACAGAGTTGCCAAGTAAATGGAGTGCTTCAAGGTAAACTCTCGCTCGGCGTGTTGGGTCCAGCTGCATCCCTTGTGGTTGAGGAACGAGCCGACCCCGTAACGAGCCTGAGTATGTTGACGACTGATTTCCAGACTTCGGCGCAAGTGGAGGTGATGTTGTCGTCGACGTACATACCAAGCGAGGAATTACTCCTGTTCTTCATCTTGTGGAGGTGGGCGAGGTGTAAATGACTGATAGGATCGGTGAAATGGGCGGGCCTTGAGGTGTCCCCGTGGTGATCTTGAGAGAGTCGCTTGTTGCTCCATTGAAAGAGACGGACTGATCAATCGTCCAGGAAGCTGCCGGGGGGACCTAGTGATTCCATGGGGTGGTTGAGGCGACCGTGGTTCACATTGTCGAAGAAGTCCTTGGTGTCAAATAGCAACACGCCATATTTGGGCTTGCTGGCCCGAGCGTGTACAACACCAACATCGTGAAGGAGCGAGACCAGAGCGTCGCGTCCAAATTGCGTGGTGGGGATTAGTGCCTGGGTGGGTGATTCGCTATAAGGCGATCGTTCTGGTGACGGGGGACGATTTGGTCTCTGAATAGTCTGCCTTTGGAATCACCATCTTTCCATTTGAGGGGGTGATGGCCGACTTGCATGTATGCGTCGAAATGTACGTCGAAATGTAGCTGCCGCCACCCAACGTCTGACAGATCTGACAAGTTGGGGGCGGAGGAGGAACGAGATTTTCTCAAAAGGCGCCAGATTTCGGCGTTCGATCGGGGTGTGGTGGTGGCGGGCCGCGCGGGTAGATCATGGACATGGACTTTACGGGAACTAGAGGGGGTTAGCAGTAAAAAAACAGTCAGACAAGTATCCGCTATTCTGAATGCGCGTAGAGGAACTAGTTGTCTC
>JAKELG010000594.1:0-19749 GCA_021527035.1 Lactarius vividus
CCTGAACAGGGTGGGGGGGTGGTGGGCGTGCCCACTGCACCATCCACCCCCTATGCCTCTGAGTGTTCCCTCTTCAACTTTGAAGCTATCTTCACTTGCTTGTTTTCTGCCATCAATTAACTTTGTGCTATTCTCATTGCTGACTGAACTGGCCCTTTGGAACCCCTATCACCTAACCAACTCAACTTAGCTAGATTGCCCTGTCACTGCCCCACCTTTGATAACAAGGTTATGTTGATAAGTGACCCTGTGCACTTAGCGGCTCTGGACAGACTGGACTTGCAGCATGGACTGCTTTAGATAAGATATATAGGACTTGTAGATTAGATATATGATCTGTACAATTTCGGACTTCTATTCTTATCTATGACATCATGTACAATGACATCATTGGACTCCTCTGGACTTTACATTGCACTTTGCGTCTTTGTACTTTCCCTTTGTTTTATCCTTATTGTGATGTCACTATGATATCATCTTGGTCTGGATTCCTTTTGTTCTTATCACCTTGTTCTCCTTCTGTACATTCCTTTTGTCCTGTACTTAGAACAATGCTCCTTGTAATCTGTGACCCTGTGTTACCTACCTTGTACCAGTGTCACCCTCTGTAAAGTATAAGTAGAGTAGCTTGTACGCTCCTGGTCCACATCAGTTTCTCACTGCTTGTGTGCCAGGTATGTTCCCTCCCTTCCAATGTAATATCAGTTCCTCACTGCTTGTGTGCCAGAACTATCTTTAGCTTCTCTTGCAAGATCTCCCCTCTGCTGCTTCCAGCTGCTCAGTGTATCTCACCACAGTCTTTGTCACTGTGAGTATGCTGTCCATCTCTGCTGTTCATCAGGTTATGGGCCTGTTGAAAATTAAATCTGAAATCCCTGAGAATAAACCAGCAGGTACCTTTCCCTATACAGAACCCCACTTACCTAATTTGTCATCATGAGTGACAAAATTACCATTGCCAAATTGGCCAACAATGGATCCAACTGGGTCACTTACCAAAATTGTATAGTCTGGGCATTCAGGAACTGAAATTGGTCTGATCACCTTAAAAACAATACAGTCCCTGCTGCATGGGTAACCATAGGCACTGTATCCCCCCAAGAGTGCTGGGCAGCAGAAGAAGCTGCCACCAATGATCTTATTGTGGCATCAATCCCTGATCAAATATTTAATCAAATTCAGTCCAAAACCTGTGTCAAGGATGTCTGGGACACAATAAAAGAAATATTTCAAAATCAATCAATGATGATTAGTGTCAATCTCAGACATAAGCTCTCTGAAACTAAATTCATCAAGGATGGAGATGCCTGTGCTCACTTCAACCACCTTAGAGATATGTGAGAAAAACTCTCATCTATGGGAACAACTATTAGCAACAGGGAATTTGCATCTATCCTACTCAGTTCCCTTCCCCATTCCTATGAATCCACCATTAGGGTCTTTCAAAGTACCCATTTTTGTCCCATTATTGTACTTCATTATTCCAGAAATAAGGAGATGAAAATGGGTTGAATAATGGGATTTTTTGTGTTAAGGATGGGTTGCACTCATTTTTCACTTAATACCATTAATCCTGTTCCATGAAGGAAGTGATTGGAGTTTGCTTGCTGTTTTCTTTGCTCAGGTTTCTTTCCATCATCCATCTGCTTCTCATGGGGAAAAACAACACTGCCATAGCCAAACCACCAAGCACCAAGCCAAAGCATATCACCAAGCAGGGCAAGAAGCTTGCTGCCACACCTGGGGTCAGTGACAATACCCTGGCAACTGTTGAGAAAGGGTCCTGAGTACACTGGGATGACTTTTGCACTGACCAGCTTGTTGACTGGCTGGAGGACAATCCCAAAGACCATCAAAAGCTCTTCTCAGACTCATCACATGATGCAAAGAAAACTGGCCACATTGTGTGGCTAAGGGCTCAAAGTCCATCTTCCACAACAAGATGGCTGAGTACATCTTTTCTGTGGATGTAGATGCCAGGGTTTGTGTTAAAGTGAAGGAGGACCTCAAGAAGTACTCCAAGGCAGTTGAGAACCAGATCTCTTAGTAAGTTGCACTGTCTTTTTGAGGGTGGAGCAGTCACACTGATATCTTGCAAAGTTTGAAGCACAAATACTGTGAATTCACACATGAGCTTAGAAGAATAGGTATGGGACTAACAGTTGAAGAGATCCAGAAGGACAGCAACCTGAGCAATGTCCAGGGTGTGTTGCATGTCCACTATCATCTCTGCTCACTAACCAGATGATGCAGACAAACTTTTGATTGGTTTCCCTGTCTGGGAATGCTTGCATGGGTTTTGGCACACACTTCCAAGTTTTAATCCTCATGTGGTATCATCTGAGCCTGGCCAAGATCTTGAAGGTGATACAATTGGGGTCTTGTTTGGAAACAAGGATGAGGCAGATGGCAGTGCAGGCCTGGGTGTTGGTGATACAGATGAGCCTGATGGCTTGTGGGAGATGGACAACATGCTGCTTGCTGAGGAGGAGGAGCATGCAGGTGGTGAAGCCAACAAGTTAGAGGTGTGCAATGTTCAGTGTTCTATAGTGGACCCATCTAACTAGATATTGTGTTCCAGGATTCTACACTGGGTGCTACAGAAAATGACCCTGTGCAACTAGTGCACACTAGTAGCCCTGTTGTCCCTAAGCCATTTCCTGTCAACCACTGTTGAACACTGTCAGTTTCCAGCTTGGCCAGCCAGAGTTTAAAGAGTGGACCAGTGACCACCAGAAAGGTATCTGGCAAGCATTCACACATCAAAAATTCATTGGAGGCATCAGCAACCAAGAATGCCAAGCTGCTGGAGCTTGCAAAGGGCTCATACAATTTTAAGACTGCAAACATCACCACAAAGCATCAGAAGATGATGTTGAGGGCTGAGCAAGAGTGTGAAAGCCAGTGGTATGCTGCTGAGGAGAGGGCTCTCATGATCAAGGAGAGGATGCAAGATAAGGAGTTCAAACACTGGGAGTGGGTGCTGTTGAGCGGGCAGCACTAACAGCGAGATAAAGATAGCAGAAGCTAAAGGACAAAAGCAACTTCAGAGGTAGAAGAAACTCTATTAGCAGCACTACACACCTAAAGGACAAAAGCACTATAGTAGTGTCAGTAAGGTAGTGAGGCTTAGAGTACAAGAGGGCACTTACACTTCAGAGGTAGAAGAAACTCTGAAGTGTATGGGCAAAAACAGTAGTCCTTATATACAGGATGCTTAGCTAATAATGGTCTGTGCACACTGGTGATCCAAACAAAATACACCTGGTCTGTGCGCCAGAGGGAGAAATGCCATTGGAGGGCAAAGAACAATAAACCTGCCTAAAGCAGTTAAAGCCGGTATCTTGGCAATAAGAACAATAAGAACCTAATAAGGATCTAGACAATAAAGATAAACAATAACCAGTCCATATGAGTCTGGAAGTCCAAATCTAACCATAAGGGTCAGATACCGTAAAAGGCAGGGAATGACTCAATCATATCCCATGAGACATGTGACTTGAATCAGTTGCATCTCAACAGGTGCTGAAGTATGAACTTGAGCTGGCTTGACTCAAGGCTCAGCAGGTGCAGCAAGGTGCTGTCCCACCTCTTGATACCACCACCTTTCCTTTGAGACCTGGTGGTTTCAGGAACACTTGAGACATATACACAACACTGGACAACTTTAGCAACTTCATGTTCCCTGCACAGCCCTCAACTGCTACCCAGAGCCCTGACTCTGACATGTGGGGACCTGTTTTTTTTATTTATTTTTTATTCCATTTTTGTGTGCCTGAGGGTAGCATACCCTATGTAGCACTACACTTTTAATAAACTACACATCCATTGCTCTCCACTTCCTAGTAACTTTGCTTTATATCTTAGGTCCCCCCTGTCTCCCAGATAGAAGTCAGCATATCTTCCTGTCAAGCATTGAAATTGGTGGGGTGCATGTGGTGCCGAGGTGTGAGGTGCAAACTTGGGTGCAAGCTCTGTGGTCTTGAGTTGTGTGAGTGTGGATGCTACCTACATCTTCTGCCTTTCTCTTCATGACTTGAGTGAACCTGTTTGATAGGTTTGGCAGGTTGTGGAGATGTGTGGTCAGTTAAACTGTTGGGTATGCCCTGCTGGTCATGTATGCTGATGTGCATTGTTGCTGATGTTTTCCCCCTGCACTCCCCTCTCTTCCTCCACATTTCCCTTCTGGTTCCCCCCAATTGCAAGCCTCCCTGTCACATGGATGAAGGTTATAACTTGAGCAATGGTTTTTGGGTTTGATATTATCTTCACAAAATCATTGTCTGACATCCTGTACTTTTTGGTAAGGGCCCATCTCTCATGCACATACTGTCATGGATGCATTCATTTTTGCCTTTTGTGAGTCACATGACCTGCCATCATGTTATCTAGTTAGTCATGTGAAATATTGTGCACCTTTTATCATGTGACCCTGGGAAAGTATGCCCATACATGGGACATCCTTTTATGGTCACATTCTATAAACAGACAGACTCTCTGATTGCTCTAGAATGCTCTAGAATATGCTTAGTAGGCATGTATTACACACTGTATTAGGTTTTACTCAGTGAGATGTCATATGTAGTCAGCCTTGATGACAGTGCATCAGTCAGCACTAAAGATAAGGCTATTAATAGACACAACATGTCAGCTCTTTAGTCATAGTCGATTACTTTACACTTAGTAACAGTGTTCAAGCTCTGACTTAATTGCAGCTGCAGTAGATACTTAAGCTTGCCTGTAGCATCCTGAGTGGAACCAACTTGTCCTCTTGGTTGTGCACATTCCTTTATACTTCCTTTACTTCTGCCAATTAACTTGTTCTCTTGGTTCTCCACTCAGCCTTCCTTTGTGTGACACTTTGTCTTGGGCCTTGAATAAAGGTTCTACACTGACATATGCTCCACATTGTTTGTAGGTTTTGGCACATGATTTATCTCCACACTGACATTGAGTTACACCCTTGACAGTTCACTCAACCTCCACTTGACTCAGTGTAGCTGATAGTCATACCACTACACATACACTGGGCAGTCCATTATGAAATGCTGTGGGTTTTTGGTGTGATGACCACATGCTGAACAGCTTGCACTGGCCACTCTTTTGAACCAGTGTAGGTATGCATTCAGCAGGAAATGTCCCACTCTCAGCTGGAATAGCCAGCTGGCTCCCTTCCTAGATATTTTTGGATTGCTAGTCAGCTTCAGGAATTTCAGGGATGGTATAGATAAGTTGAATCACTTAAGTCTACTCATGTGTGGGGATTCTTGCCAATCCTTTTTCCACACATTTTTGAGAGCACTATTGCAGTTTTGCTTGGCTGCTGATTTGTTGTAGCAGAGGGGTTTCTTCAGTATTCTTGGGAGGTCTTTGGCTGGCAATGTCTTTCCCTCTGCTGCTGCTTTTGCTTCTTTGTCTGCTTTCTCATTGCCTTCTATGCCAATATGTCCTGTGGTCCAACATACTTTGAGTTTGTAGTTTGCCATGCCTTTGCTGATGAACAGCATAGATGGACAGCATACTCACAGTGACAAAGTAGACTGTGGTGAGATAGACTGAGCAGCTGGAAGCAGCAGAGGGAGATCTTGCAGAAGAAGCGAAAGATAGTTCTGGCACACAAGCAGTGAGGAACTGATGTTACATTAGAGAAGAGGGAACATACCTGGCACACAAGCAGTGAGGAACTGATGTGGACCAGGAGCGTACAAGCTACACTACTTATACTTTACAGAGAGTGACACTGATACAAGGAGGGTAACATAGAGTCACGTATTACAAGGAGCATTGTTCTCAGTGTGGGACAAGAGGAATACACAAAAGGAGAACAAGGCGATAAGAACAAAAGAAATCCAGACCAAGATGATATCATAGTGACATCACAATAAGGATAGAACAAAGGAAAGTACAAAGACGCAAAGTACAAGGTAGAAGTCCGAATGATGTCATTGTACATGATGTCATAGATAAGAGAGAAGTCCGAGATTGTACAGATCATAATATCTAATCTACAAGTCCTATAAATCTTATCTAAAGCAGTCCATGCTGCAAGTTCGGTCCGTCCAGAGCCGCTAAGTGCGCAAAGGTCACTTATCAACATTTGCTTCTGCAGATGGATGATGCTGTGGTTATGCATGCATCTGCCAGGTAGTGTCCAGATCTGTTGCTTGGCATTGCGAACACCTTAATTGTGGCTAGGTTGTCAGCTCCTATTGCGTAGCTTGTTCTACCCACTCTCTCTGTCTTGATAAGCTGTAGTCTTAACATTAGTCCAACTAGTTCAACTTTGAAAACTGTGTGGTGCTTAGTTGATCCCAGGTGGTAGTGCAGTGTCTGGGTTTCTCTGCCTGGTCTGACTAGTATTGCTGCTGCTCTGACCTTCCCATCTTGCACTGATCCATCTGAGTATACTTTGATTACTTTTCCACCTTCTTTGTCTGCTTTCTTGGATGCTTCTTTATTGCCTGCGATGTCTACAGTGAAGAGCCTTCTGTGCAATGTGGCTGGGTTTCTTCCTATGGATGGGACAGTTTTGTAGTTGTTCAGTTTCATGTCGAACAACTGCATTAAGTCATGGAGGGGAGATTTGTGTCTTCTAATTCTCTTGTTTGCAGCCTTTCTTGCTGGCTTGTGGAGGGGATATTGTGCTGGGAGTGTTGCAATGTGTGCTGCTGCTCTGTACAGGTGCATCTCTATTTCCAGGCACATCAGGAGTGTGTGTGCATGTGCATTGAGTGAGTTGGTAGGTGATGTGCACAGGCCTCCTGTGATGGCCAGTGTGCCTGCTCTTTGGGTAGAACCTAGTTTGTTCTTGCTCCTCTCTGTTCTCCCCAGTTCTCTTGAGCCTTTGTGTTTGCTTGCATGGCTTCCCCATATATCCACTGCATACAGTGTTCTCAGGATTGCAATGCATCTGTATAGCTGTTGGGCATGCTTTGGTGTGATGCCCCAGCTTGGGGCAGCAGTGCATCTTATTTGGGATGCCCATTTTGTACCTTTTTCTAGGGCATAGTTACACTGTGTGTCTCAGTCTAGGTGTTAGTTGAAGTATACTCCCAGGTATTTTGTGCTTTTGACTGGTTCCAGGGTGGTGTTAGGGAGTTCCAGTGGGGCGTCTCTCCTTTTTGCTGTTTCTGTGAGCAAAGTTGATTAGCACAAGTTTGCTGAATTCAAAATGGGAGTTATGGTTGTTAGACCAGTCTATTGTGCCTCCCAGTCTCATCATCATGCTCTCCAGAATTTGGTGGGTTTTGATAAAGTTTGTCCTGGATGCTATTAGGATGGTGTTGTTGACATAAGCCATGGCTGATTCATTGCTGTTTGTTGGGATGTCTAAGATGTCCATGTTGTAATATTGGTATAGTATTATTGACAGAGGGTTGCCTTGACTGATCCCATTGTCTATTGGGATGCTATCTGAGGTGAAATTGTTGAATTTGAGTGTAGTGAAGTGTTTGTGAAGTAGATTTTGTGTAAACTTCACCAAGGCTTTTGGGACTCTCTGCTTTCTCATGTAATGTATTAATCTCTCATTGACTGCATTCAGGAAGGCCCCCTTGATGTCCAGGAAGAGCACCAAGGTTACCCTCTTTTTGCACCATGCATCTTTGATCTGGTATGTGAGTGTGTGCATGGTATCTGTGGTGGTGTGGGCTGGGCATCCTCCATAGTGGTGCATTGGGAGGAGCTTGTGCTTTTCTGAATGGAACATGAGCTGTTCTGCTACAATGGACATGAGGACTTTCGCCATGGTGTTGAGTAGCGGTATTGGTCTGTAGGCTTTAGGTGTGTTGTAGTTTGGTTTGCCTGGTTTTCTCAGTATGATTGTCATGAACACTTTCCAGGGGGCGAAGTATAGACCTTTCCTAGTTATGGCCACATAAATTTCCCAGAGTCTGTTGATGAGGACCTCAGTGCATCTTATCAGCACTATATTGGGGATACTGTCTGGGCCTGGGGCCTTGTATGGCCCAAGGCATGCTATGTGCTTTTGGATTTGCTCTCTTGTTATGGTATTGGTGATGCAAACTGGTGCTGGGTATTCTTGTTCTTGGAGGTTGGCGTGTTGTGCTTGGGGTTTCTTTGGGAAGAAGGTGTTGATAAGTGACCTATGCGCACTTAGTGGCTCTATGGACATATCAGATATGGACTGCTGTAGATTAGATATACAGGACTCATGTACTACACTTTTGTTATATCTTTATTGTGATGTCACTATGACATCATCCTTGTTCTAGATTCTCTATTGTACTTATTGTCTAAAGTACTTCCCTTCTTCCTGACCCACTTATTGTTCCAGGTCTTATTGTATTCTGTCTATTGTATAATGCCCTTATTGTACAAGTGCGTCATTGTCTCTAGACTGTATAAATAGTGTACTATGTACACCCTGATACTGCAGTTCTCACTCTGCTGTATCAGGTATGTTTCCTTCTCTATAATAACAGTTGCAGTTCTCACTCTGCTGTATCAGACATCTCTAAGCTTACCTTGCAAGATCTCTGCTTCCATGTGCCTCACATATCTCACCACAGTACTTCTTGTGTTACGCTCCAGCAGGTGTACCTTCCGGAGTCTGACTACTCGACAGGAAACTTGGGGTTCTTGCGGTATCATGGTGGCAACCAAGACTTCAACTGGTCTATCTTCCGGTCTGATTCTCGAGATCTTGGGATTTGCTGAGTTCTTCAAGGGTTTGCACAATACCGTAGGCGATGGTGACAAGGATATGTGTAACGCATGTGGCAAAGAGGAAGAGGAATACGTGCTCAAGCAAAGGAGACAGGATCAGAGAGGAGATATATACAGGGGTTACCTGTATCTGCTTCAGTCTACTTGTAGGCTGGTAGAATACAAGAAGTCAAGCTGAGGGATATCAGCGAGACTGGGGTGCTACTTATACACTTCCAGGGAGCTTTCAAGCTCAGCCTGAAGTCTGAAACCTAGTATGTATTGTCCAATCGTAAGTAAAACAACACGAGTCAGGGGCATACAATCACAAGGTCAACAATGAGGCAAAGGTGAAACGGGGTCAGAAGTCCATCAATCAGTGGCTGAAACATACAGTAGTTGGGCGCATCAAGCCACAGGCACGATCAATAAGAAATCAGAAGATAGGAACCATACAGTCCATGAGGCAGATCCAATCACGATCCAGGCACAAGCTCATCTGGACCCTTCTGGTGCAAGTCTAGACCAGGTCACGTGCCAGGGTCACGTGACGGGTGCTTGACATCTTCTTCAGCTATTCCCAGGGCGCTTGCCAGCCCAGGTCATGCTCGTAATACAGGATTCCTGCGGGGTCGATACCCTCAGTTCTGGCGGCTGTAACCCATTCGCTGCGGTACTTCTCGGCCGTGCTGCATGAGTCTGCACTTGTTGCGTGGGGTTCAGGACAGAACGTAACATCTTGATTCACTGTGAGTATGCGTCTCCACCTATGCTGTTCATCAGGTTATGGGCCCTGTGCCCACTACTCCACTTGACTGGCCTCTGTGTCATTGTGGGCACAAGCTGAGCTAAGGTCTGTCTGGGGACTCACCCTCCTTGCCCAAGCCACAGTGCCCTGAGGCGTCAGGTGCCTGTTGGTGAGGCCCCTCCACTACTATACATTGCCCAGTAGTCCTACTTTCATCCCTACTGTATTCCTAGCCCCTGCACTATGCACAAGGAGATTGGATCTGGTAGCCCCTTAATCCATATCCAGGTGTGCATGGCCCACCGGGCTGTGTATTGTGGAGCTTAGTGCCAGCTGTCTCTGGTGCTCCACACTGGGCACAGGATCTCCTCACCATGGGAGTGTAAAACCTGGTTCAGACTCTGGGGGGTGTTCACCTTATGGTGTTCTGCAACCAGACTCCTGCCTTGTAGTGGCAATGGGAAAGGATGCAGTAAAGCCACCTGTGGCGATGAGGCAACCAATAGGCTGAGAAGGCTGAGGTAGACAGCCTTGGGCTCTGAAAGATACCATTCCACTTTCCCCTCTGGTGCACTCTAGTGAGCTGTGTCTTAGACACATCCTGTGTAACGTTACCACAGGAATGTTATGTGCGATGTGCACATCACTAAGTTGCTCAGGCCGAGGTAATGGGGTGAGAAATAGTTGGTTAAGACTAAGTTCGATGGTGAATAAGCACCACACGGTCTCCTCAGACATGCAGGTGGTAGTCGGGGGTTCAGGGGTTCAAGCGCAAAGGCGAACCAAAGTCATGCTCAAGCAAAAAGGCGAGCGTAAAGTCGTTTGTGGATTGACAATGATGTGGTATTACACAAGAAGTCAAGTCTACCGTACAAGCTAGGTAGTGTGTGACTTATATACTAGTACAGGATGTTTGTACACAACAAACATATGGCGTGATATGTGGGTTCTGAGTAAAAGTAGAACAAAGGCACAACTATAGTAGGAAACATGGTGATTGCACGGGGTCATGTGCAAGTCAGCTGAGACCGGAGTGCCATGAACTTTAATGTATAAGGAAGGGGGCATAAAGACGTATCGTGCAGCGAAGAGATCATCAGAAACGGTTAGGTGCATAAGGAGTTATGGGCATATCAAGTGTAATGTTACCACAGGAATGTTATGTGCGACGTGCACGTCACTAAGTCGTTCAAGCCGAGGTAACGGGATGAGAGGTAGTCAGTTAAGACTAAGTTCGATGATGAATAAGCACCACGCAGTCTCCTCAGACACGTGGGTGGTAGTCGGGAGTTCTGGGGTTCAAGCGCAAAGGCGAACCAAAGTCGTGCTCAAGCGAAACAGCGAGCGTACAAGTCGTTTGTGGATTGACAACGATGTGGTATTACACAAGAAGTCAAGTCTACCGTACAAGCTAGGTAGCGTGCGACTTATATACTAGTACAGGATGTTTGTACGCAACAAACATATGGCGCGATACGTGGAGTCCTAAGTAAAAGCAGAACAAAGGCCGAACCATAGTAGGGAATATGGTGATTGCACGGGGTCATATGGGAGTCAGCTGAGACCGGAGCGCCGTGAACTTTGATATACAAGGAAGGGGGCGTGAGGGCGTATCGTGCGGCGAAGAGATCATGGGGAACGATTGGGCGCGTGATGAGTTATGGGTGTAATAATGTGGGGTACGGGAACAAGAAGTAAGGAACGGAAGCGTCCACGGAAAAAGGAGAAAGAATCGTAACATCAAGGTGGGGCACAGGAATGAGAAGCAAGGAACGAGGGCGTCCAAGGGAAGAATGAGGAAAATTGTGACATTACCCCCCTGTTAGACCTGAAGTTGCCACAACTTCAGTCACTGCTGACATAATCATACACATCGGCGCTGGGGTCGTTAGTTTCGTCCTCCAGGTCATCCACCGGGCATACATGTCAATGGAGGAACAAATACCTCCCACACTCTCTGCATCTCCTACACATCTCGTACTGTGGGCATTCGATTTCATCATGCCACACATCGAACCTCAGGCACTTCCCACACCAGCAGGGGCACTTGGACGGTTCTTCAAAGGCAGGGGTGATGGGCACAAGTCGATGGATGAGGCAGTTCTTGGATGCATGAGCTCAGCTTGTGCACCATATACATACCCCCGTTGGAGGCCGATTAGGGCACTCATTCATCTTGTGGCCCCGCTTCTTGCACAAGTAGCACTTACACCACTTCTGAGTTCAGCTGGGCCCATCCATAAGCCAAGGCATCTCCGAGGGTCCACCGGAGTGCGGTACAAGGGGGAGTTCAGGGAAATAGTGGTGGGGGCACACGGGGCGGGTGGTGAGCTTGATGAACTTATCAGTGATGAGGGGGATGGCGCCTGCGTACTGCATATGCTTCGTGATGCCCTGTGTTATGCTCCATAGGGCGCACTTTGGGAGATCGCGCTTGACTGGTCACTGGGGGTTCCTAACGACTTCCTTGTTGACCCGCTCTTGTTCTGTCACCTGAGCTAGCGCTTGCTGTCATTTGTACTCATTGATAAGAAGTCCGAAATGGACAATCTGGAGGATTCGGATAGTGACAAAGAGAATGAAGAAAGGAATGACTCGCTCGGTATATGCTGAGCTTGCATGCTCAATCAATCGGTCACATGATCGGAAGGGAAAGGGGGATAACACTGCTGTAGCAGAGGGACAAACTCTGAGGTCTGCGTAGGGTATGGACACCGCTGTAATGCTGGACTAACTCCGAGGGCACGTAGGGCAAAGAGAAGAGGAGGTGGATTGAGAGCAGAGGGGACAGGGGACTACTCAGACTAGGTTGTACGGAAGATACAAGAAGTCAAAGCTACTGTCTAAGGCCGCTTCTATTGTCTACTTATACACATCCAGGGAGCTTTCAAGCTCAGCCTGAACTCCAACAATTAGTAGGTATCATCCAATGGGAAAACATACAACATGAGGTGGAAACTGTGGAACTGTGGAAAACACATCTCCAACGCCACTGATGGTGGCTGAAACATACAGTCCATGGGCGCATCAAGCCACAGGGATGAGGCACAGGAAAGTCAACACAAATACAGTAACAGATCACAAACCAGGCACAATCGATAACACATGTTCCAATCCAGGCACAAGCTCATCTGGACTCTTCTGGTGTGGTCTAGGCCAGGTCACATGCCAGGGTCACGTGATGGGCAATGACGTCATCAGGCGCTAATCTTCCGGACCTTGGGGTGGGTCTTGCGGGGTCGAGAATCTTGACGACAGGATGGCGGCACATAAGTGCAGCGTGCGGTCTTGGTGGAACTTCCAGAGGCGTTCCCTAGCCTCAGCCTCTTTGGCAGCCATGGCATCGGCATCAAGGGCATGTCGGGGGTTTACGGGGTTCCAGGCAACGAATTGCACTGGAGACGAGTCACGTGGTGGCGTATCGGGGTGCATTGGAGGGCCAAACGTAACACCCTGTAACTTGGCATCCAGGTGGAACTGGTCCCTCATGGCTTCTTGCTCAAGGCGTCACAGGTCCGCCTGTCGCATGTCCAGGGCGATCTTGTCCCCAAGACACTGCCGCAATCTTGCAACCTCTGTGGACAAGCAGGGGTTTTTGAGCTTGCTCAGCACCTCGTTAATGGTAACAGCATGTGGGTCTTGTGGGCTAAAGACAGCGAGTTGGTGGGGAGAAATGACAGGGTGCATGGCGGTGGGGTGAGGTGTCGACAAGTAGACTTCCTGACAGTAACAGGGCTTTCCTCTCCCTTGGGTTCCAATGATCTCTCGATAGTCCCGGCGATAGTAGATATACTTTGCCTGAACCTTCGTGACATTGTCCTCCAATGGGATCATCAAAGGGAAGAAGAATGGGGTGTCTGGGGCATTAAGGAAAAATGGGAGTCCTGGGTCATCTGACTCTTCATCGTCCCCCTTGTCAACTGGTTCCTCGTCATCATCTAATGATGCAAGACAGGGGTCCGGTCGGAGTTGACGAGGGGGCACCGCTGGAGTCAGTGAGTAAGGGTGGGGCAACTCGGAAGCGAGGCGTGACAGTGGGACAACAGGTGTAATGCCCAGGGGTGCTTCCAGGAGGGGGGCTACTGCTGGTTCAAGTGGTGGCAGAGAGGATGGTAGGGGTGTGGGACTGGTAGGGGAGATGTTGAGTGCAAGAGCAAGGACAGGGGTCGGGGGTCGTGAAGGGATGACGGAGTATGGTGTTTGGGATATGAATGGAGTGGGGATTCCTTTGGACTGTGAGGGGACTGCAAGTCGCTCTAGGATGATAGCAGAGGGGGGACATGGTCGGTCGTTAGCAGGGGCGGTGGTGGATGGGGTGGTCATAGCTCGTGCTGTCATCCTCCTGTTTTCTGGTCTCTGCCTTTATAGCTTTTGCCCTGCTCCATCAGCCGTGGGATTGTGGCGATAGAAGTTGGCGATTACTTTGGGCATGTGTTTGATGTGGTCAGCAGGTTCCCATGAACTATCGCTCATGGGAAAGCCCTTCCATTTAACTAGGAATTGAAGCTTGCGCCCTCATCCATGGAGCCATGATCCCATGACCTGCTCCACTTCGAATTCCTCTTCTCCATCCACGAGTTCAGGGGGCAGTTGTGGGAAGTTCTCCCCATGTAGTTCCGTCTCCTTATATGGTGTTAGTAGGTTTGTGTGGAACACAGGGTGTATCTTCCATGTGGCTGGCAACTCCAACTCGTATGTCACCGCTGATAAGGCCTTCTTGATTCGGAATGGGCCATGACATTTAGGGGCTAGCTTTGCGGTGGGGTAGAACGTTCTCAGATTTGTCCCTTCTAGCCAAACCTGGGTGTCATGAAGTGAGCATTTGGACTCGGATTACGGTACGAAGCAACAGGACTCTTACTATACGGTTGTGGCTACATTACTAAGTAGAAATTAGTCACAGACTTACTCATTGGACGTCATACTAGCATGTGATTGTTAGTATGACTCATTCCTAGGATAGCGGTAGTAGGGTTCAAGCTACTTACACTGCTCAATATCGGACTCGAAGGGGAGCTTTAAAGCTACCCCTCCATATGTATAAATAGTGGATCCGGAAGACCAAGATACGCCATCTTGGTCTTCTTCCAAATACCACTCTTCTCTCTCCTCATCTCTCGGGCCTTCGCACCTCACTACTCGCTTACTTTTGCCTTGACCTTCGTGTCTAAGGAAGACTGGCAGGGGGAATCCATCAGGTCGTGTTTGTCTTCATAATATCTGTCACGAACCTATAAAACTCAGGTTGTGACTTGGGTGTCTAAGACTGGTCCGTGTCGGCCTGGTCTTAGGTAATCACCTTCCTAAAGGGGAAATCCGAAGTCGGTGTTCCAATTTCATACTCCGACGATCACGTGATCGATCACATGATTACCCTCTGTTTATCAAACCACATGTCTGGCACATGTGCCTGGAATCACCTGATGATCTGGAGTTAAAGATCGTACCACTTCTCGGATTTATCTGATTGGACTGTGGAGCAGTCACACCATTATAGCGTCATATTGCATCATCGACTGTGGAGCAGTTGTACCACTCCTACGAATTATCTGATTGGACACTATTCTTAGATGTCTCTCAAATGTTCCATTGCGCAGCATTCCGCAGTACCCGTCAGGCAGCCCTAAGCCTGCCCTAAACCTACACACAGACCATGTCCTTAGGTATATAAGCTAGTGCAATACAACGGACAGTCCCTCAGACTGTCCACTTGTGACATCCTCCACTTGCCTCCTTCCCTGTCTAAGTGCCCCTTCAGTTGCCAGACACTACCCCGCCAACAAGCGCCACTATCCCTTAGCTGCGTGCTAAGTACTGTCAAGCGAGCCAAGTGCCTCCCCTTCGAGACTCTGCCCCCACCTCCTTTGTCTTCAACCCCCGGTTTTCCACCTCTGTCGTGATTCCCTGTCAAGTGACAGTGAGTCATCACACTTGGACAGTCTAACCAATAGACTTAACCCCGGGTTGCCCTAGTGTCCGACTACGACTACGACTTTTCGCAGTTCAGACAGTGGGATGGAGATTCCTCCTCCTACTATAACGACACCCCCGCCAGCGTCTCCCGCTACTTCCCAGAGGTCCATCGGACCCGCTCCACCTCCCTCGTCCAAGCCCCATTCCCGCTGTTGCCCCTCTTCCCCCTTGAGTCCCCCTCTGCCTTTGTAGAAGAAGTTCGGGAACAGTTCCCTGAGCTTGTGTACCCCGACCCCCCCCAAGAAGATACTCCCCACGCCTCCCCGACCCCTGCAGCTCCTGAAGAGGAGTTTGATATTTCCAGGCAAGTAGCTACCCGCTCTGTTCCTCTTCCCCCATGTCCCACCACCCCTCTTGAGTATCAAGAGGAAATTGTCATCGTCGACCTCAACGGAAACGAGGTCCCCTTATCGTCTCCCTCCCCCACCACGTCCCACACTGTCAGCGCCCCTCCTCGTGTCCCAACTCCCCCTCTCTTCCCTATCCGCCCCCTTACTCCGGGTCCCAACCCCGTCGCCTCCCATTCTGCCACCCCCAAGCCCCCCATCGACTATGAGCAAGTAGCCAAAGAACCCCCCGTCGCCCCCCTCTCTCCCCGGGATATCCCGGAAGACCAAGAAAACTTCCCCCTCTACCACCCCCCTTCCTGCCTCAACGCAGACCACCACCCTCACCAGTACATTGCTGTACAAACTGTCCAAGGAGAATCTTGGCGCCCCGCCAGCCTTAGTCACCAGGCTGCAATAAATCAGGTCCCTTATTGGACCAACCTCCTAGCCGCCCCCCCTCGTTTCCCCTCTGTCACCCCCTTCCACCTCCACTCCCTCCACGCCTATGCCATCTACCCCCACCTCGTCGATCCCACCACTCACCCAGCCTTCCCCCCTCTCTATATCTGCTCAAAGGCCATCTTCGAGACTCCCACTGCTGACCTACCATTTGGAACAGTTAGGTACGACTTCTGGGAAGGACTTCGCCAGGCATTTGGCCCCCTCTCTCTCGCCCTCAGAGCGGGGTATATAGACTCCTTGGTAACGTTGGAGGTTCAGGACTTTTTTGACGGACAAATCATTACTACTTACGGACATTTGCGTTTTACCTTTGACGGACAGATTTTTGCACATAACCAGGCCTACCTCTTTGAGGACATTCTCCATTCCCACCCTCATCTCCTTGCTTATTGCCTGGCCCCTCGTATTCCCCTTGACCCTGTTGATAAGTGACCTTTGTGCACTTAGCGGCTCTGGACGGACCAGACTTGCAGCATGGACTGCTTTAGATAAGATTTACAGGACTTGTAGATTAGATATTTGATCTGTACAATTTCGGACTTTCTTCTTATCTATGACATCATGTACAATGACATCATTCGGACTTCTCTGGACCTTACATTTTACTTTGCGTCTTTGTACTTTCCTTTGTTCTATCTTTATTGTGATGTCACTATGATATCATCTTGGTCTGGATTCCTTTTGTTCTTATCGCCTTGTTCTCTTTCTGTACATTCCTCTTGTCCCATAACAATGCTCCTTGTAATACGTGACTCTGTGTTACCTCCCTTGTATCAGTGTCACCCTCTGTAAAGTATAAGTAGTGTAGCTTGTACGCTCCTGGTCCACATCAGTTCCTCACTGCTTGTGTGCCAGGTATGTCTTCCCTTCTCCAATGTATCATCAGTTCCTCACTGCTTGTGTGCCAGAACTATCTTTAGCTTCTTCTGCAAGACCTCCCTCTGCTGCTTCCAGCTGCTCAGTCTATCTCACCACAGTCTACTTTGTCACTGTGAGTATGCTGTCCATCTATCTGTTCATCAGACCCCTTCGAGTTTTCGTCCACCTTTCTTGACTCTACCCCCTTGTAATCTGTAAATCAAAGTTGCCTTGAATCGTTAACCGAGTGGTTAAGGTCTCCAAGCCAACTAGTAAGTCAATTCCTTTGTTTGGGTCAGTTGGACTGTGAAACCGAGTGGTTTTAAGTGCCTCCAGTTACCCCTACTCCTGCATTTAACCTACCCAAAGGACAACGACTCGAACGAGCTCGTTTGAACTTCCTTTCCCACAGACAGTGGCAGCTTGCACGCTATTACCCTATCTGAGAACTCCCGCATCGATTGCTGGTCGGACCCCCCCTTTGCACTTAGAAGCTTGGTCCACCTATTTGAATTTGGAGAAGTCCTCTTTGAAGAAAGTTATGACGACTTCGTCCAAGATCTCTCAGTGGTTGTTGACACCTGTGACAACCAACTCCTGTACTGGCATCTAGTGGACTCCACCTCTAGTACCAACCACCCCATAGACCAGCTTCTTCTGTGGACCAAGAGCGATTACCTTTGGTTTATTCATATTCCCCCCCGACGAATCCAACTCATCCAGCAAATTCAGCACGGATCCCCAATCCGGTACCTGGACCACTTCCGACTTTCCTACGATGAAATTCAACTCTCGTTTCAAGAACTCCAAGTAGTAGACCAAGACGGTCCACCCCGCTTAGTTATCACCGAAGGAGTTGAATTTACCTACTCCTGGACTTCCCTGCGTTGGGAAACAACCTTGACAAACCCAGACCACCTTCTAGTAAACCCCCGCATCTTTCACGAACCCCCTACTACTCTGGACAACCCCGAATTGGTCGAACTCCTTTCTGGACGACCAAGAATCCCGCTGCTTCCAAGCCTCTTATCCCGTATCTCTGAACCACTCCCTCCCAGCTCCTTAGAGACAGAAGAAGAAGGTCTCATCTCCGAGTCAAGTCCTGACTGGGAAAGAACTACCAACCAAAGCGAAGGTTGGGGAGATACTACAACTCAAGGTCCTTGCTGGTGCTCTCTAGAAGTTTGCACCTGTGGATATAGACCAGACACCCCTCCTACCCCAGACAGTGTTGTGCTGTGGTCCCCTGGATAGAACTACCTACCTTTTAGGGAAGCGTAACCTAAGGAGTAGTACTCACTTTACCTACCTTTCGAGTGGAAGCATAGAAGATTTTTAGAAATTTTGTCGTGACCCACTTTTGAAGAAAAGTGTTAAGTCAACTTTCCCACGAGAAAAATCCGACAGTTTACACGCATAAATTGACAACCTGGAACCCATTACACATTGGGCAATCAACCTGGCTTCTCAACACACCGTTTTAAGACAACCCCAACGTCGCCACCAGACAAGAAATTCCCACATTTCTTCCCAAGAACCCTCCCCAGATATTCCGAGAACCCGAGCCCCCCAGAACCTCCTAGAAAGAATCCCAGTGGTCCCAAACCCAGACATCCCCAGAATAAATCAGTCAAGACCAAACAAACCAGTCTTCCCAAGTATCAGCCGAGTAGAGTTACCAACTATCCCAAGTACCCAAGTCCACCCAACAGTTAGACAACACTCTACAAGTAGCGATGAGGCTCAATTCCTGGAAACTCAACCCCACAAGCTTCATTGCCATCTCCCAGAAGCTATCTACGTCTCCGAGCAGCTACCAACCCAAACCCCCAGAGAGTTGAACATTTTTAAACATCATTGTCAACTCCAGTATCAAGGTGCCCACCAGAACGTTCTACAGTTAGAACAACCTCTTTTTCGAGCAAGAGAAATCACCTCTAGTCCCCTGAACTTCCAAGGCTTCCTGTGGAGAAGCAAAACTACAGTATCCTTTTACGGTATCTTTGAAGAGTATCATTGGATCCGTCGACAACAGAGAAATAACCAAACCGATCGAGCAATCCTGCCCTGCATATAAGGTCCACTACCCTTGGAACGAAGATAGTTGGACTGTGACTCGACCACCATCAAAACCCCCAGTGAATGAGTAACGAAAGACCTCTTACTCAGGAAGAAGAAGACTTTGCCCTATATACTTCCAAAATGCGTCTTTCTCCCTAGAAGATAACTGCATCTACGCTACTTGGAACGGAATCCCTGTCTCTAGTCCCACGGACGATTTCCCTGGACAAATTTAAACACCCAAAGAACCCTTCGGCTAAAAGACTTTGAAGAGTTCTACCACCACATCAGCAAAGTTCGCAACCTCACTGGATAGAGCTTAGAGGTACCTCAAGAATAGAAAAGTTTCCTGGAAACTTTGTTCGAGACACCTGGGTATATAACAACAACCGAGAAGTTCGGTTTTCCGACTCTGAAGAACCATCAGAAGCGAAGAGCTTTCACCCCTACCCCCACCAACAGTAATGCCCCCGAATCCGACAGTGAACAAGCAGAGGTTTCACAAATCCTAGAAGAAAACAACCAAGTACTCACTGGTCTTCTATCCCAAGTAACTTCACAACCAGTTTCCCCCTGAGTTTCCCCCCGAGTGGCACCAGGATCTCCTGGACAAGTCGACTAAGAATAGCGACTACTTCCATCCGTTCCCCC
>JAKELG010000595.1:0-19713 GCA_021527035.1 Lactarius vividus
GGAGAATCAGTGGGTCGACAAGGATGACGTGTTCGCCGACGAAGCCATAGCTGAGTACCAATCTTTGAATCCCCGACACACCAGCATCTTAAAAACCGGACGAACAGAAAGACAACCCCCATTCCCCTCTCCTCGTCGCAACACTGGAGTCCTCATCGCTTCCATACTCTCAACCATGTCCATTCCCACTTCCACCGAGGCCATCGCTCGCGTTGCCCGAAACGCGGGACCCCTCACCTACCAAGAGGTCGTCGAGGCCCTCCAGTCCACCATCCCCGCCTCTTACAATGGCGACACCAACAACCCCGCCACTTGGTGGATCCTCTCTCAAGACGGACAATGAATCAACGAGGTCCCGTTCACGACGGCCGAGGTTGATCGGCTTCGCGCAGCTCTCCCAGAGTCTGCGCCTGCCTCACCTCGACCTCTCCCGGTACGAATCGAGTACCGAACCGAGGAAGAGGCCCAAGACGCAGGCCACGGTCGATTGGGAACGGTGGAAGGAGCAACGATGGAGGCAAGTAGCGGAGGATTGGCAGAGGGAGCAGCTCCGGAAGGTGGCCGAGCGGAGGAGGGAAGCGCTTCGGAGGCGACGAGAGTGGATGCGGGAGAAGAAAGAACGGCAAGAGACGAGGAGACAGTCCTCGAACAAGTCCGGGGAAGCTTAGCAGATCACTACCCAGCTGAGCACCCCCTCCTATCCACAGCCACCGATACTGACGACCCGCGCGAAACCCCCTATACGTGCGACACCGATGGTCGCCCCCTTTACCGCGGCGGCGTGCGAGCCGACGCACCCCCGCCTTTCCCCCTGTTTCGACTCCGCCACGCCGAACTCGGCCCGCCTCCCCACGGTTACAAGTACAACCGCGGGGAGGACTTTGTCCACTTTCCCATCACCAACGGCCAGGGGGTGACCCGTCAAGCGGCCTACGTCCAAGTCATCATGGGAGCCGACCCCATCGTCCTGGGACTCGTCCCGGACAGCGAGAAGGTGTACTCGCAGCCCCTCTACGCCGAGCCCCACGTCAAGGCCACGGGGAAGGAGGTCTATCCCCATGAAGACATGACCCTATTCGCAGGCGGTTACCACGACCGCCCTCGCCTCGATCGCGCCATCGGCGAGCTTCACGACGTCAGCCTACGAGCGGAGGTGCACAGGTATCGGGCGTACGCGTACGAGGCTGAGAGGATGGAGCAGCGGCTCCATCAGCTCGCCGCCGCGCTGGGAGGAATCAAGGGGGAAATGTCGAGGAGTAAGTTCCGCCTTGAAATGGCTAACACGTTGGAACGGGTTGAGGAGGTACAGGCGGGCTGGATGTCGGGACCGCGCCTTCGCCGGCGTCGTGGGCGCCACGGCTGAAAAGGGGGTGATGTCGCGGTCGGACTTAGAAGGACTCGGAATATGGTACGAAGATTGTCGTGGGCTCTTACTATACGGTTGTGACTACGTTAGTAAGTAGAAATTAGTCACGGACAGGTAGATCAGTCAGCGCGTCGTGTTAGCATGTGATTGCTAGCATGACTCATTACTAGTACAGCAGTAGTAGGGTTCGAGCTATTACTGCTAGTAGTCGTCACGTTTAAGAGGAGCTTTAAAGCTACCTCTGCAATCTGTATATATAGTGGACTGCGAAGACCAAGGATCGCCATCTTGGTCTTCTTCTCAATACCACTTCATCTTCCGCTCTCTACTATAGGCCTTCAAAGCCTCTCTATCGCTAAAGGGAAAGCCCTTGTTATAAGTCTTGACCTTCGAGTCTAAGACCCTGGCCCTTTCGACGAGACAAGTCGGAGTTGCCTTCGTGCTACTAGGACGTATACTGTGGATCGCTTTGGTAGTATTCTACGGGATTATCGAGACATTACGCGCATATCGATTACCAGCTAAGTTGTGACCGCCTCCATACGAGCTCAAGTCGAGCTGAGCGCTGTGGTAGCGTTACAGTGACACGCATGGACCCCGTCAAAATTTCCGGCATCAAAGATTGGCCAAACCCCAAAAACGTCAAACAAGTACGATCGTTCCTAGGCTTCTGCAACTTCTACCGCACTTTTATCCGAAATTTTGCCACACACGCCCGTCCCCTCAACAAACTCACGCGCAAAGACACGGAATGGACATGGACGGCGATCGAACAAGAAGCGTTCGACAAGATCAAAAAGCTTGTCACAGAAGAGCCAGTCTTAGCACATGCCAAACTGGAGGACCAATTCGAGCTCGAAGTAGACGCTTCGGGATTCGCAGTAGGAGCGGTACTCCTCCAAAGGAAAGAGGACGGCAAAAGACACCCCATCGCGTACTATTCAAACACCCTCAGCGCAGTGGAACGGAACTACGACATCTACGACCTGGAACTCTTGGCAATAGTAAAGGCACTTCGGAACTGGCGCCACTACCTAGCAGGATCACCGCACAAAATCAAAGTCTTCTCAGACCACATGAACCTGCAATACTGGCGCTCCCTGCAAAAGATAAGTTGCCGAGTGGCTAGGGAAGTACTGGAACTTTCGGAGTATGATATCGAGATTCACCACATCAAAGGAACGGCAAATGGACGAGCCGATGCCCTATCTAGACGCCCAGACTACGACCAGGGAGAAGGCGACAACGACCAAGTCACAGTGCTACCCGATGAAATCTTTGTCAGGGCCGCAGCGGTAGACACGACAGAAGACCCCCTCCGAATCAACGCCACCATATCTGTACAAGAAATGGAAAAGATGAACCCGGTATATGCCCAAGAAGATGACAAAATCCGCCCCTGGGTAGACCCACACGGACTAAAGAAAATCGAGGGCACTTGGTACAAGGACGGACGACGAGTAGTCACAGGAGGGCTTATGGAGAAACGAGAACTCATCAAAAACCACCACGACCCTCCGGTGTACGGACATCCCGGGATTAGCCGAACCATCAAACTCATAGAGCGATACTATTGGTGGCCAGGCCTCCGAAACGAGGTCATGGATTTCGTCAAGGGATGCGCCGACTGTCAACGCATCAAGGTCAACACCAGGGCTATCAAAGCACCACTACGCCCAATATTTCCAAAACCGGAAGCTATGCCGTTCGAAACTATCGCACTTGACTTCATCACTAAACTCCCCGAAGCACAGGGCTGTGACACGATCCTCACGATAACGGATCATGACTGCACGAAGATGTCTCTATTTATCCCCTGCCAGGAAGAAATTTCAGCCGAGGGCACAGCTGCTCTATACATCAAACACATGTTTCCCCGATTTGGACTACCCGGCAAGATAATCAGCGATCGAGACCCCAGATTCGCCTCAAAGTTCACACGTGAACTGTGCAAGACCCTGGGGATAGAACAAAACATATCCACGGCTTATCACCCACGAACAGACGGGCAATCGGAACGCACGAACCAATGGCTGGAACAATATTTGAGATTCTGGGTCAATGAAAGGCAGGACGACTGGATCCACTATCTTCCCATGGCTGAGTTCACGCATAACAATTGGCCCAGCGAGACCACTAAAGAATCCCCATTCCAGCTCCTTATGGGATACAACCCCCGTGCCGATTGGACGGACAGACCTTCACCGATCCCGCAGGTGGCGCTCAGGGTCAAACAGTTCAAAGAACTCCGACAACGCGCCCAATCTTTGATGATCAAGGCGCAGCAGGGGTGGATCAAGGCAAAAGATACGCCCAAGTTCCAAATCAGAGATCAAGTATGGCTAGAAGGACGCCACTTGCGCACTCATCAACCAACGGCGAAACTAGCGGCGCGACGCCACGGCCCCTTTAAAGTCATTCAGGTGATGTCCGCAGTCAACTACCGCCTAGAACTTCCCACGCAGTGGCAGATTCACCCAGTGTTCCATGTGGACCTCCTGACGCCTTATCGCGAAACACCCACGCACGGACCAAATTATCAGCGCCCACCACTGGATCTGGTAAGCGGCGAAGAGGAATATGAAGTCGAGAAGATTCTAGACTCTCGGCGGTTCGGCAGAAGTCGCAAACTGCAGTATTTGGTCAAATGGAAGGGATACCCCGACTCGGATAACCAGTGGGTCGACAAAGATGACGTGTTTGCAGATGACGCGATCCGGGAATTCAAAAATTCAAACCCCGCCCGCGAAGTACATATAAACGCAGGACAATCCCAGGAGACGTCCCCATTCCCACTTTCCACTGCTGACACTCATGCGCTCCTCATCCCCAGTCAACTTCCGCTATGTCGTCAACACCGAACTATCCGCACCTTACCGAGTACAGTCCACGCCATCGTCACCCCTGTCGTCTACCCTCGCCCTTTACCAGCGAGGAGATCGTCCTCCTACCCCCAGGCCATCCCCAGTTCCTTCGCCGACCCCCACTGTTTATTCCGAGACCAACCAGCCCAGTCGACTCGGAAGCCAATACATCCCAACACGAGCGCCCACTCCAGAGGGCGACGAACAGCAGGGGTACGTGCCCAGTCGACCCGTCTCGCCGCCGGGGCCCGACGAAGGCGGAGATCCGTACGACCCGGCAGAGCGCCTCGAGGCGCATCAATATCTACGTTACGCCACCCATCTCACCACGACACACTCGGAAACCCCCCCGTTATGCGGACCCACCGGGGAGGCTATCACATTACCGACGACACATTCACCCTCGATTCACACAGATCAAACGGAGGAACATGTGCAGGAGACCGAAGATCGGTCAGAGACGCCCCCTCCCAGGGGGTATCAATACAACAGGGGAGTCCATTACATCCCTTTTCAGATACAAGATGCTCAAGAACGTCTTTGGCCCGCCCGTTTTACTCAACTCATCCTCACCGCCGACCCCTTTGTCTTGGCCTTCAGGGCCGAATGCAACCAGCAATACGGAAAACCCGTTCATGCCGTCCCCTACTACGACGGACAGTCCCCTACCCCCTCTTACACCGACGACGACCTCACGTTCCTGCTCTCCGACGCGGGATTAGTCGACTCGGTTGACCAAGCGCTCCTTCACATGAAGGACGCGACCCTCATGGCCGAAGTCCACTGGTACCGCTGCATGACGTTGGGATGGCGGGCGCAACAACATCGACTAGCGGCGGAGCAGATGAAGTTAGAGCACATAGAGATCGAGCGCAACAGGTGCGTCACGCGACTTCAACGAGCGCATGCGGTGGACCGCATCGAGAACACCAGGGCCTCGCTTCACCGTGGGCCCAAGGCGGGACAAGATGCCGAGGAGATCGCCCGGATCAGGGCCCTCCGGGAAGTCGGCACTAACCCGCTCGCCATCATGCGAGGTCAAGCTGGGGCTTGACGCTGAAAAGGGGGTGATGTTACGTTTCGTTTGTGGACTGCCCGGCCCGGTTGTGAACTCTGACGTATTCACGATGACTCGGTATGTCAGTAGTAATGTGTCATGGACTTCGGATCTTACTGCCTCGTGTCTCGGCTGACTGATGTCTCCATTGTTGTACGAGATATTGATTACTTCGCTGACTGATGTTTCCTATTGTTGTACGTGACTCGGATTACGATGACGACTGCGCATTCTATTATTAGTTTACGCTACTTACGCTATTGGCTCGGTACGAGTTCGAGCGGAGCTGGAACTAGCTCCCTTACTTGTATTTAAGTTCACAGTAGTACGGACCAGGATCCCCATCTTGGTCTTCTTCCAATACCACGTCTTCTATTCATCTTCTGTACTAGGGATCCGAAGTATCCCTAAGTGAACTAGCTCCGGCATATCCCTCTGCGACCAAGAAGGGATCCCCGTGACCTCATCTCCATCTTCCTTTGTGAATGGTAGATCAGCCGACCGTGACTTATCCGCCTGGTACCACGTGTCATCTCGTCTTCGAATACCTCAACTCCCGCACCGCCCGTCCAACTCACTGCTACTACATCGTCGACAACCTCGAGTGGGAATATATCCACAAGGTCCCTAGTCCACCTCCGAACATCCCCGTTCAAGAGACTTTGTACACCTATAGGGATTCTACAGGCACGTATTGGCCTCATCCCGCAGTCTTTCCCGAGCACTCGGACAACCACAGATTCTACCCCTGAGGGAACCCACATTACAACAGCGTCTAAGTCAGACGAACGTCCGTGGTAGACGTAACAGCGGGGAGAACTTCGTTCATTACCCCATCACCAATGGGCAAGGGCATACCCGCCAGGCCGCGTTCACTCAAGTCATCATGAACGCAGACCCCCTGGTGCTGGGATTGACGGAAGACAGTGAGAAGGTGTATTCGAAGCCGCTCTACGCGGAGCCGCAGGTCCGGGCCCGAGGTAAGCCCCACTACCCTCAGGAAGATCTCATGATCTTCGCCGGCGGATACCACGACCGCCCCCGCGTTGATCGCGCCCTCGAGGAGCTGCACGACGTAAGCCTCAAGGCCGAGTTACACCGGTATCGGTCGTATGCGTACGAGGCTGAGCGGATGGAGCAACGGCTTCATCAACTTGCCGCCGCATTGGGGGGCGTCAAGGGGGAGCTGAGCCGAAGCAAGTTCCGGCTGGAGATGGCCAACGCGATGGACCGGATAGAAGAAGTACAGGCAGGATGGATGGGAGGAGCCGGTGACCGTCGGCGACGAGGACGTCACTCCTGAAAAGGGGGTGATGTTACGACGCGGGCACGATGGACTCATACTACGGTACGGAGAATGAAGTGGACACTTACTATACGGTTATGACTACGATAGTAAGCGTAGATTAGTCATGGACTCACCATCAGTCAGCAGAGGTCACGGTAACATGTGATAGTTACCATGACTCATTACTAGGATAGCAATAGTAGGGTTTGAGCTATTATTGCTAGTAGTAGTCATCTTGAAGAGGAGCTTTAAAGCTGCCTCTGTAACATGTATAAATAGTGGATAGTAAAGACCAAGATACACCATCTTGGTCTTCTTATCAATACCACTACTCTCACTCGTCTATAGGAAGGCTCTGAAGCCTTCTCACTTCTAAGGGGGAACATCCCTTCTAAAGTCCTGACCTTCGAGTCTAGGATCCTGGCCCTTTCGACGCGTCAAGTCGGAGTTGCCTTAGTGCTGTTGGGGCGAATACTGTGGATCGCCTTAGTCGTATTCTACGGACTTATCGAAACCTTGCGAGCGCGTCTGCAACCAGCTAAGTCGTGAACGCCTTCATACGAGTTCAAGTCGAACTAAAGTGCCGTGGTAGCGTTACACCATCGTGCTCGGCCTAGTGGAGGACAGCGAGAAGGTCTACTCGCAGCCTCTCTACGCCGAGCCCCATGTCAAGGTCACAGGGAAGGAGCAGTACCCACAGGAGGACATGTGCCTCTTCGCCGGCGGTTACCACGACCGCCCTCGCCTCGATCGCACGGTCAGCGAGCTACACGATGTGAGTCTGAAGGCGAAGATCCATCGCTACCGGGCCTATGCGTACGAGGCTGAGAGGATGGAGCAGCGTCTCCACCAACTTGCCGCCGCGCTCGGAGGGGTCAAGGCGGAGATAGGGCGCAGTAAGTTCCGACTGGAGATGGCTAACGCGTTGGAGTGGATCGAGGAAGTACAGGAGGGATGGATGACGGGCCCTCGCCTTCGCCGGCGTCATGGGCGCCGCGGCTGAAAAGGGGGTGATGTCACGATTGGGACTTTTACGGACAGACGCATGATACGGAGGTGAAGTGATCTCTTACTATACGGTTATGACTACGATAGTAAGTAGGAATTAGTCATGGACTTAGTCACCACACGTCATACTAGCATGTGATTGCTGGTATGACTCATTACTAGGATAGCTGTAGTAGGGTTCGAGCTACTTACGCTACAGGATATCAGACTCACAGAGGAGCTTTAAAGCTGCCTCTTACATGTATAAATAGTGGCCTTAGAAGACCAAGACACGCCATCTTGGTCTTCTTCAGAATACCACTTGTTGAACGCTCTCTTCAGGTCTTCGCACCTCGACTTACTATCTTCCTTGACCTTCGAGTCTAAGGCCTTCGTCATTTCGCGTCACCAATTCTTCGTCACCTTGGTTCTGACTCTTAGGGCCCTTTGGACCGCCTTAGTCGTTTACCAGGGAATCCTTCGCACCTACCTACACTACAGTGAAACTCGCTAAGTCATGAACGCCTCTATACATGCTCAAGTCGGGCTGACGCCGTGGTAGCGTTACATGACACCAGGTGTATTTTGTTTGGATCACCAGTGCACACAGACCATTATTAGCTAAGCATCCTGTATATAAGGACTGCTGTTTTCACCTTCACACTTCAGAGTTACTTCTACCTCTGAAGTGTAAGTGCCCTCTTGTACTCTAAGCTTTACTACCTTACTGACACTACTTGTAGTACTTTTGTCCTTTAGGTGTGTAGCACTGCTAATAGAGTTACTTCTACCTCTGAATGTTGCGTTCCATCCTGAACCCCGCGCAACAAGTAGCAACTCATGCAGCACCGCCGAGAAGTATCACAGCAAATGGGTCACAGCCGCCAGAACTGAAGGGATAGACCCCGCAGGAATCCTGTATTACGAGCGTGACCTGGGCTGGCAAGCACCCTGGGAATAGCTGAAGAAGATGTCAAGTGCCCGTCACGTGACCCTGGCACATGACCCTGGCACGTGACCTGGCCCAGACTTGCACCAGAAGGGTCCAGATGAGCTTGTGCCTGGATCATGATTGGATCTGCCTCATGGACTGTATGGTTCCTAGTTTCTGATGGATTGTTCAATTGTGCCTGTGGCTTGATGCGCCCATTCACTGTATGTTTCAGCCACTGATTGATGGACTTTTGACCCCATTTCACCTTCACCTCATTGTTGACCTTGTGACTGTATGCCCCTGACTTGTGTTCCTTTGTTTCCAATTGGACGATACGTACTAGGTTTCAGACTTCAGGCTGAGCTTGAAAGCTCCCTGGATGTGTATAAGTAGCACCCTAGTCTCGCTGATACCCCTCAGCTTGACTTCTTGTATTCTACCAGCCTACAAGTAGACCGAAGCAGATACAGGCAACCCCTGTATATATTCCCCTCTCCAATCCTGTCTCCTTTGCTTGAGCACGCCATCCGCTTCTTCTTTGCCACCCGCATTATGCATATCCTTGTCACCATCACCTACGGCATCGTTCAGACCCTAGAAGAACTCAGCAAATCCCAAGATCTCAAGAATCTGACTGGAAGATAGACCAGTCGAAGTCTTGGTCGCCACCATGATACCGCAAGAACCCCCGAGTTTCCCATCGAGTGTAGGACTCCAGAAGGTGCACCCGCTGGAGCGTAACACTGAAGTTACTTTTGTCCTTTAGCTCTTTGCTATTAACCTCTCACTGTTAGTGCTGCCTGCTCAACAGTGTAGCAATCACATGGTATGCAGTATCAAGTCCACCTGAGTTCAACAAAGCAAAGTGTGTCTAGTTTCTCTTTGAATCCATATGCAGTAAGTGCCTGCATAACTCATAGATATTTGACAGGACTGGTATTTGCCAATGGAGCTTGCCAATATACTGCAGATCTACAATGACACTAACCCCACAGTATGACATACAGGTCTGGGGCCACATTTTTCAGGGCCACATTTTTGAATAAGTCACTCCATATCCGTAAAAGGCAATGATAGAGTCAACTCTCTGATAACCCATACACAGATTACAAGGACTCCCCCAGGTATGGTTGAGCTGAGAAAGTTAAAGGTCGGTGCACGTGGTCATTCACGTGACGTGTTAGGGATGGGGTTGAGGAAGGGCTGTTGCGACACACAACACGAGTGTCATGACATGTGGTCATGATTATACGGTGATCACCAAGTCTTCCAAATAATGATATTATATATTGCCTGTATAGACGTACTACTGCTGCCATAAGAGCCTCTTAAACATCGCCCAGTCGTGTATAGGTCGAATCGGTGCGAGAGGTTCCATACCAGGGGCCCACATACCTTTGACCGTGGACATCGACAGCGGGTAATGTGCATAGGGATTGTCTCCGACCTGGACGCACTTATTCTGCTCGATGTGTTGCCGCATCTCGTCTGGTAGGCCTTCATCGGTGTCGCTCATATCGTACCGTCCGCACCAGTTGAAGTCGATCAGCTTGACTTTCCCATCCGCGTCGAAAAGAATGTTTTGTTTTCGCAAATCACCGAAAACGTACCCATTAGAGTGCAGCCGGGTCAAGATGGTCTGGATCTGCGCAGAAACGTCATGCGGGGCGTCGCGTCGAGTGTCGATATAGTCCATGACAACCATGTGCATGAGATTCGGCCGCCAGTAAGGACTTGGGGGAGTGGGTTCGAGAAAAATACTGGAGAGCCCGCTATTCGGTAGAGGGCCATAGTATAGGAGGGAAGGCGCATACTCCTCATGCGCAAGAAACTCGTGTACCTCTTTGCTGTACCTTGAAACGAATTTGACGACTACCTTGCGCTTGTTAGAAAGAGTCTCTGCAAGATATGTGACGCATGCGGCATCCTGTTCTAAGGATCTCAGGTATCGGAACTCAGTGACGCTACCATCTCCAGCGGTGAATGAGGTCAGGTAAGGGAAATAGCGGGGATGTGGTTCGTTGGCAACGAAACGAGGAGCGGAAGCGCCGTCGAGTGACTTATAAAAATTCTCAAGCTTTAAGAGACAATTGCGGAGGGCAACGAAGACCTTGGCGTTGTGATAGACTCGAATATCCTCCTCGGTTGATGAGAGCGCCATCCACTTCATGTCGGTCAGGCGTTGGACAATAAACTTGTCCTGTGAATACGGCACCCAGGACACTCAACCACGGGCCCCCAGCACCGACCAGGAATGTTGGGCAGCAGCACTTCTCGCGAATGTCCTTTGTCTATCGAGAAGTCAGACATAAGGTCAAGACGGACGCGATTACCACCCACCGAGTCGTCAATCCAAAAGCGTCTCATGCTGAGACCCACTTGGGTGGTAGGGTCGCAGCCGCCCCCGCCGATCTCTCGCTTCAGTTCAAGAAAAAAATACGTGATGCGACAATTATTTGTTTCCAGCGTGATAACGCCATCAGGCCTAGGTCCCATCGGGGCTTTGCTCTTGGCGAACATCGGCTTTCAAGAATGCGGCGCTAATTGTGGGAGTAGTCCATTACTGTACGTCTTCTCCGACTCACTAATATCGGATACAATGGACATGAACTCGTAGACATCTTTAAGATCGTCGGCGGTCGGGTGGGTATTCGAGTCGTTGACCGAAGAGATAAACTCGTCGAAGATAGTGTGGAATATCGTTACGGGGGGAGAGATTGTGGACAGTGAATCCAGGACCGTCCGACCATCATACATGGCTTGAGCGACGTTGGCCTGGATTTTACGATAGCCAGTCGATTTGGCTCCTTCTGAAGGTGACGGTCCTAGTGTTGCCACGGTCTTGTTGTAGCCTACCGAACGTGTCAGCGAGTCGAGTAAATAGTATAATGGGAAGAGACATACGGTCGTATTCTTTCAAATTAGCGAGGGTATCCCTTGCTTCCGAGTCGTCGTCACCAGCATTTGTGATAACTCTGGGGTCTAACAGTACACGGTTGTCAAAAATGGTTTCAGGGGGTAGTAGAGTGACGTACCAGGCAGTCGCACGAACAGCGTCTCACCATCTGAGAGTCCAAGATTCGCAACCCGGTCCCCTGGGTCAAGCACCTCAATAGTATCCTCGTCGTCGACGGTGATACCCTCAAGTATCCCCCTCAAGTGTTTGAAATTTGATCTCTTGATAACAAGTGGATCCTTCGTCTTCCACACGGTGAGGTCAGAGGGGTCGACATGGGCGCGGGAGAGGGCTTCCGGTTTCTCCTCCTTGACCTTCTTCTTCAAGGTGTTTATTGTATCGTGACCAGAGATAGAGCCAACCTCGAAGTGTTCTCCAATGGGGGTCTGGAATGTGTGGTCGACGAGAAGAAGCCAGATACTTATGGTGGCTGCTTTCGAGTCGTCGTCACCGGCATTTGTGATAACTTTGGGGACTACCAGTACACGATTGTCAGAAAATGTTTCAGGGGATAGTAGAGTGACATACCAGGCAGTTGTACGAGAAGGACTTGAGTGTCTGAGAGTCCAAGTTTCGCCACCCGCTTGACTTCGACAAGCTTCTCAATGGTATCCTTGTTATCGACGTCGATGCTGCCGAGTATCTCCGCCAAGCGTTCTAAATTTGATTCATCGATAGCCATTGAACCCTTTGTCTTCCACACGGTGAGATCCATAGCATCAACACCAGCAAGGTGATTTGGCGTCTCCTCCTTGACCTTCTTCTTCAAGGTGTTTATGTTATCGTGATCAGAGAAAGCGCCAACCTCGAAACAGCTTCCCATAGCTTGGAACCTGTGGTCGACGAGAAGAAGCCAGATACTCATGATGAATGACGGTTGGTAGTGGACGAGGATGGTACCGTATAAGAATGGCAGCGGATGGCTAAGTTCGAAATCTGAAGCAGGCCACAGTCACAGTTGAAACGGAGACAAACTTTACTGACTCGGACGTAGTCTTTGCTATATCGCGTGACCTCGGCAACATCCAAGCTACACACACACACTATCGGACTCACCACGGACCCAGTCATCAATTACACTGATCTTTCTGGACTCGCTCCTCAACAGCGTAGCTTATTCTACAAGACCCGGTATTCTGACGACACCTCCTTGGTCAGTGTCCACGTTCACGGTGACTAGAGCATCTCACATCATTTCTCACTGGCGTGCTCACTGGCAGATCGTTGACTTCCTTGATGATTTCGCAAATGCATACTCAAGAGCTCAGAAACTGGACCAAAAGATTCTCCAGGCTGCTGCTCCTGTCTCAGACCTACTCGGGGATTTAGTGTCTCTCGCAACCGCACAAGTGTACGGCAGTATCCATCTCACAGTTGGGATTGAAGCAAATGGTACCTACAATGAGTCAGATGTCATGATGTTCATGAAGAATATTGGTGGATCGGAGACGAAGTGAGTTCACGCCACTTACTCGGTGTATCAATTGAGAGACAAGTACTGACCTCGGCAAGCCGAGTAAATGCTGTTGAGACGTTGTATTCTGCGTTCCCCGCTTTCATGTCCATCGACGCTACACTAGGTAGACCCCTTCTTGAGCCTCTGTTTCAGCTCCAGGCGTCTCCCAACTACACCATCCCCTACGCTGCTGCTGATCTAGGTGCGTTTCAAAAATTGGCCAGCTTAGAAACACGGTTACCTACTGAGGATATGAAGGATCGAGTTACCCCAACGTCACGATCGTCAATTCCAACCACAGCCAAGGAGTCGAACGTTTGTATCTTTCTTTCGGGTTTCGCCTATCACTGATATATTTCTTCTCCCTTTACAGAATCTGGGAATATGTTGATCATGACTTACGCCCACCTTCGTGCGACTGGAGACGGTAGCCTCATAAACAGATACGTACGTACCAAACTTCTATCCTCACCTGCCAGGGATCAACGAAACCAGACAGTATTCTCTTCTGACCTCCTGGGCTAACTACTTATCCAACTCGACACTGGTTATCCACGATCGGTGCGCTGGTTCCGTACATGGTTCATATCACTGATACACTCAATGCGGTAATTATTAACATAGGTCTTCTGCGGATGGACTGACGAATCTCGCAATAAAAGGCATTATCGCGATTGAAGCCATGTCAAAGATGAGCTCAGTGGTCAAACAGACTGGCGATGCCGAAAAGTATTCTGTTCGTGTGGGTATCTTAGACGCGTAGAGGCGAAATTAACCGTTCATAGAATACAGCCGCGAGGCTTTACGGTCAATGGAAGAGCCTCGCACTGGCTAGTGATCAACACCTGGTTGCAACATACGGAGAAGCTGTCTCGTGGACATTGGGTTATAATTTATTTGCCGATGCATGGTTAGATACTGGCGTCGTCGAACCATCTGTCGGACTATCGATTTCATCCCTCGCTCGACAGTGTTGACACTCATTTTCTAGATCTTCGATGGTCAAAGCAGTTTCATTGACAGCGTCACGGGTTTCAGTAATTTCAAATTTGGCTTGCCAGTCGATAGTCTCAGTATGGATATCACCGTCGCAATATCAAGTCGGATTTTGATTTTTGAAGTTATCAGAGCTAATGTAATGTGATGTTTTTAGGTTGGAACTTATTTGTGGCGGCTATGACCTCGAATCAAGACCTACGCACAAATCTTATTTCCAAAGTTCACAATCGAGCATCTTTTAACGCGAGCGCGGGTGCATTCCCTCTCTACTACGACAGTGCTAATGGATCGACCGTCCTTGGAAGGGCTAGGTGAGTTTTTGGAAATTTTCCATTTATAAACTCACTGAGATTTGTTCTTGAGCCCAGCGCAGGGTGCGATGTATGCACCATTAGCTCTCACGTTTGTTTATGGCGACCGCCTCTCGTTCGACGTCTGACCCACTATTTCTCAGAGCTCCCGTCGTCCAAATAGTAGCCAATGCTTCCACGACGACGTCGTCAAAAACGACGTCGCACATTGGCGCAGTTGCCGGGGGGACTGCAGGTGGCGTTGCAGTTTTATTCGTCGTGGTTGGGACCATTGCCCTCGTGCGGCGGCGACAGAGACAAACCTTTTTCCGCAAATCTGATGGGCCACCCTTTTCAGGCGCCGCTATGGTGGCGCACCCTGAAATAACGGTGACGCCGTTCAACTTAGCACCTGTCGAGGCGGCACCGCTCCCGCCATCGCAAGTTGCGGCACCCGTCCCTGTAGGCCTGACCAGCAAGGCACTTGCGCGGCTGCGCAGCCTGCGCTCAGCAGCAGTGTGTTCTCGACCCACCCGCTCACGGCCATCCTCGGGTGGGTCTCAGCACACCGACTCCCCAACTATTAGTCGCAGCAGTACCACCGAACGGAGTACAGCGACACTACCCCAAACTCGGAGACTCCAGATGGAAATGGAGACCTTGCGGCATGAGATGCAGGAACTACGTGCAGAGAGATTTGAGGCGCCGCCGAGTTACGGTACAGGCGATGGCGTATAGTTCTGTTTGGACTACCTGGTAACCTTTTCCTTTCGGACCAAAATTATATACCTCCAAGCCATTTCTTTCAGTAGTACATACTGGTCACTGACGCTGGGTCCGTCAGTGCGATGAGTTCCCGAGTCGTGGTCCCAAGTTCAGTGCGCCTCTACCATGACAGCGCGCTAGCATATATCTGGTATTAACTCGACATCAAGTCCTCGGAATTATAGTGTCTTACATCCACTCTATCTGCGATCACAGACCCGGCTACTATTTTTGGTTATATTTATGTAGGCAGTATAACGTCGATTGTACACGGTCATCTTTGGTGAGAGCTTACTCAACGATGCTGTCAGCGTCGTCGTTTATGAGTACGGGATCCTATTTTTCACCCGCCCATAACTGTCATCTTTATTTCGAAACACGCCTCCACAATTTCATGAGACCCAAGATTACCTGTCTCCTTCACGGTACAGGAATCTTCCACATTCAGCATGTCGACGGTCCTTATTCGTGATGTCGCTAAGTTCTCAAGCACTTGTCTCTCTCCAAGTTCAAATCTTACCTGGTCGCAATGTCACAGTGCATATAAGTTATGTGCGAATTTCTCTAATTCATGGGTCACGTCTGGGTTCGTGTCGCCTCTCGTTTGTCGCATCACGCTCAAGGACTAGGCGTATTGTACTATGTCTCATAATACGCACCGCGCCACCAAACACGTCTTCGGTTCCGTGACGCTGCTTTTTTTTTTTTTTTTTACCTCGGCCCGCCACCACCACATAGAGATAGGTTACATCCCACGCAAAGCCGCTTTTCACCGCTATCAACACCTCGTGATCTCCACGCGCTACGACGCAGGCTTTCTCGTCCACCCAGCCGATCGGCTTTTCCCCCCCTCAGCATGCGCTCGGACAAGGCGGTAAGGACCTCCCGCACGCGCACTAGATGCTCATCTGGGCCGGCGGGGCTTCCATGGGATGAACGCCTGAACACCGCGCACGACCGTGCTCGTCAGATTAGTGCTCGTCATATTCGGTGAGACGACGGCGCGGATACTCGGGACACGGACGAACATCGAGGACGATGCGGCGTCAAACAGCGACGAAGACGAACTGCTGCCAACCTCCCGCTGTCACTGCCCAAGTTGTGCCAGCACGTGGCGAATGACTCCCACCGCCTGAACCTGAGCCAGTAGTGCTCGCGGACTTGCGTGTACTACGGGCAGTGACCTCGGAATTACAACCACATGTGCATAGCCAGATCCGGCATCGGAGCGGGAGTCCTTAGGAAAGCTGTCACCCACTTCACCACGCGAGCGCGGGGTGGAAACTTGGGCCAGGGCCATGGAGGGCCCTTCTTGACCGTGCGCGATCCGTGTTCTCCCAGCTTTGAGCGACTCGTACGACCTGGACAGCAGCGAGGTGCCCGCAGGCGCGTCAGCTGGGGTAGGGGCGGTGGCGGGACCGACTAACGCACTTTTGTCTCTCGTTCGCAGAACGCATCGAGGACGTGAAGTAGTTCCAGGAGATTGATGAGCGACACCGTTCTCGAACGGGACGCGAGCCGGTCATTCTACGCACGGCAGATGCGACTGACGTCCGGGGCTGTCGGGGCCGAGGCGGACAGATCAGAAGTGGATCGAGGCAGCGTGGTAGTCCAGGGTCACAACCTCGGGCTGGAGGAGAGTCGCGGGCTGCCGAGTCCGGCGCCGCGGAGGGAGAGCGATGCGGCGCTGAGACAGTCGCCATGAGGCGTAAATGCGAGTGCTGGTCGCTGGAGTGTTGTGCGTGCGTGATGCTGTCTTCGAACGGCTCAGCTGAGACTCTGGAAACTTGACAGGTGCGAGCGATCAGTCGATCACGGATCGCTATCCGGATGAAACTTACTTTTTCTTTTGAGGACCCCTTCTCTTCCCCTTGTTCCCTTGCTCGTCCCTTTGTCCTGAATTGGCGACAGACCGACAAAAAAACCCGCGTGCGATTGTAATTACTCCTCTCCTGTACTTGGAAAGCGACATAGTAATATGACGCCAAAACGACTGATGCATGTAGAGTTGCATGTTGGTTCATCTCGCTCTCAATCATTCATTTCCTCAACTCAACGCATGCCCGTGTTCTTTGACAGCGATTACACCGTAAAAGAAAAGGGGGGAAATATCATGGCAACGGGGCGCCGCAATGCCACCACCGCCCATTTGGGAAGATATGAATCAAAGAACTTTTCTGGAACCCGTGAGGCCCGGAACGCTCCCGGAACCCGTGAATAAAATTCTGACACCAGACCAAATAAGCACTGGCAATGCAGAGGATGGCCGACTCGTTCGTTCGTTCATTTTGTGGTAATGTCGTTCCACTCGTGCGCCAAGCTCAACGCCTCCTTGTTTAGCTCATCGCTTTGAAAGCTGTGGGATGTGCGGTCACACACCGGGTTTACCCTTGTCGGGGCGTCATGGACACGATCGGCAATTGGGAGAGCCTCATCAGTTTATCTATCATACATCGTCTCGGTCATCGTCGCAATTCTGTATGCGTGCGCAGTTTATTAACCAAATGGTGGGATGGAAAGGATGTACAAACGGGATACGGGCCGAGAGGGAAGCTTGGCCAACTTGGCCGGTACTGACTCCGATGGAGTGCTCCCTTCATTTGAAGACCGACCCATCAGCGTGGAATCATGGATCGGTTGCCAGTGGCGGTTGATAAAGAGTGTCCCCTGGCCAAAGCCAAGCCCGACTGGGTCAGGTGGTCAGGAAGTTTGGATGGGTACTCCATACGGAACAAGAACTTGTGATGAAAGGGGAGGGGAGTGAAGCATGAATATAGAAAAGGGGGTGGAAGTGTGGAGAGTACATGTGGCGGAGCATCTACTATGGTAGTTTTCTTTAGAGGCGCAGTGAGCCTGTGGTCGGTTTTGAAGCTTCGAAGTTCTACTATCCTTTTTGCTTTGTGTCGGCTTTGAGACGTTGAGGGATAGCGCCCATACTTCTTCCTCCTTCCCCGTCAAACCCCCCTACGGCATGTTTCTCTTTCCTTGCGTAGATTAGATGACTTTGCGTGTCAACAGTAGCACCAAATAGAGTGCGCTAGTTCTCTGTCTATCTGCGGAGATCGGCGCTGCAGCGCTTCATTAACTTCATTTACTTGAACTCATGATCAGGGCAATCACAAAGTTCCTACTGCCTTATCTCTGGATCCCACGCACCGATTGGTGTGTATTGTTGATGGTCGCTCGGTCAGCCAGCCAGCTAGACGGGACATGAAGGACGGAAATGACCGTGACGGAAGAAAAAGACAAAGAGATTTGGAGCGTACGGCCAAATTAAGGGGACCTCACCACTGAAGGCGTTGTATCGTTTCATTCGTGGTCGGTTGACACTGAGTATGACACCGAGCGAAACGCTCGGGAAAAATGAGGCCTTTTCTCCAAAGCTGAGCGCTGAGCCCATGGTACTACTCAGTATGAGTAGTAAGCTACGCATGCATAAATTACAATGGCCTATTCCCTGAAACGAGCCTGTGGATGGCGCCTACCCGTTGCTCTACTGTACTTGTCCGAGTGTGTTCGTGTTCGTCGCACGTCAGACATTTCATTACATTATTTACACAAAATTGAATGAATGGAGAGTCGAGTTTCAATACATCTTGAAACGAAAAAAGAATTCTCGTACTCTTTTCTTGCGAAGCGGCGCTTGGTCGGTAAGTTATATATGTACGTACGTACATGCACTATATCATGATACATATCCACGTAGCTCGACCCATCGAATGAAAGACCTGAACCTGAGCTGAGGCTTGAAGCTTGAAGGGACAAATGAAATGAAGGGAAGGGAACCACCTGCAACTTCTGCAGACCAGAAGCCGTTGATGCCAATAAAGGAAGGCCAGGCCTCTGTCGGAGTCTGTCCCGTTTCTCTTCTCGGGTATAATCTATTCTCTAACCACTGGAGACAAGCGACTGGCGGGGTAGCCCCATCATGAACCAACTTAAAGGGAAGTCATCGTAGGCGAATGGCAGAGTCTAAGGTCACTTACAGGGCGAGTAGTTGATCAATATTACCAAGAGATACAAGGACAAATTCCAAATCTAAGTCCAGATTGTACCAGAGCTCTGCCTGACCGTGGTTCTGGTTTTGGATGCCCAGTACCGTCTTGACCATGGTGTCTTCTTGTGGCAAATATGCACCTGTACACAGGCAAAAACACAGTCAGGCATGGTGTTGAGATAGGCCATACCTGAGTTTCCCAAGGCCAGAGATACTTGCATGCCCGCCGATAGTGCGTATAAGCAGGTCAGAATAATTCAAGGAATAACTAATAATTGGTAGATAACCACTTGTGGAGAGATAACAATTTACGAAATGGTAAGCATAATATAACTTTTTACTGTAAAACTATGACTCCCACGCCAAGAACGGTCAATCATCAATGGCACGCGAATGACAAAGCGAAGATGGGACTCGGCAGCCCGTCGGCTCGAAAGCACAGTAATGGTGCTGATGGCGACCGGGTGCCGATGGTCCTCGGACCCCAGCCGAGGTTTTTTTTTGAACCAAGGTCCCCTCTTAGCGTAGAGAAATACACCCACCGACACAATTTTCGGTGAACGGATACCCTAAGTCTCTATTACAGTTGCCTGACAATAGAACGGAGTCAGTGATTGCCCCTCAGCGTCAAAATTGAGGAAGATAAGCTGCACCGTGCCTGTCGCATGCCTGTCATAACTTTCTAACTCGCTTTGAATTCAGGCTTCCTAAAATAACGTATGGGGGGGGTCAGTGCGTAGGATCGGTCACTCTA
>JAKELG010000596.1:0-19607 GCA_021527035.1 Lactarius vividus
AGGCTTACAGGACATAGTCGTAGGGATACGCAATCTCAGCATGGATGATCAGCCTCACACCATTCTCCTCGTGAGACGTCAAAACGTCAACACCGATGGGAATTGGGCTCGTCCAAGCGTGGAGCCTGTCGCACATGCCGTCAGGATAGCTCTTTGGAACCAACGATGAACTACTCGAACTCTACAAATCTCTGGAAAACGTCGAAGGGGCAGGGCGTATTACTGGCCTCGTGTTCGAGTCATTGGCCCAATCAAAAACTACAGCAAGGTAACCTTATACTTATCCCTATGGTGAAAGGGAGCCTGGGGGATCTAGCCAAGGAAAGAAGTTGCCCCGATACATTCCGACTACGAAGACGGTGTAAGTCTCATTCCACGCGACAGATCGACATTACGCCAACGGGGGGGGAAGGATATTCATCCAGCCCAGGCCAATGGAGTCTACTACGTACCAGAAGCCGAGAATCAAGTGGCGTTCGATTCATTCATTATCTCCGATGCAAAACTCTACATTTCTCAATTCACCATGGCGTCAACCCACCGAATAAAAAAGAATACCCATTTCTTTATACAGGAATCACTGCCGCCGAAGGCAGATTTGCATTTTGTGTTTGTCGCTGGTCCAGGTCGATCGGCTGCCCTTAACTGCGGGACCGTGGTTTAAAGGCGTTGCTGGACGAATGAATCTATTCTCTGCCGTGCTTGACATCAAGGCTGAATGACGATCCAGTACGGCGTTATTGTATTCGGCGCGACCTAGTGTATTTTTATCACCTCAGCGTCGTCGTAAACGTGGTCCCCTTTTCGTATGTACGTTCATCGAATTTTACCTCGTATCCGTCTGATTTGCCTGACCCTCACGTGTACTTACACAATTCTACTGTGGGGGGCTACCTTCCATTCTATCAACTTGTACAACCCCATGCCCTTTTCTTTCGTACTACTGTGATTGGACTGTGGTATGTACGAGCGGACTTACTGTGTTCTCGACTCGCTGCATGTATATTATAAACGCATCGTACGACCATTGTAGATCATTGGCCCGCTTTCCCGTTCTGTGAATATCTTGACTCGTTGGATTTCAACGCTCCTGAGGCGGCCAGGGTTTACAGAGCACAGAAGGGTGCCATTATCTTCGAGCACCATTGATCATCGACAAACATTAGCACGAGCATTACTACCCTTGGGTGCACCTGCGCCGGGGTCACCGTAATCACGATGTTTTTCCTCGCCGCGGACTGCTATATATACTTGTTATCCGGATGAATGTTGCCAATGAGCCAAATCGGAAAAAATTAACCGTAGAAATCGTGAAAGATCATCAGCTACACTACACAAACCAGACTTATGGAAGGAAATACACAAGAAAAAAAAAGATAAATGCAAAGAAAAAAGGTAATCAACAGGGACCAACACGCGAAAACGTACGAGAGCATAGACACAAGGCATGCGTTGTAGAGCAAGGAAGAAAGGTAAGAGGAAACGGCGAGGGGAGGCAGACTACCCGGGCATGTTGAAGATATCATTGAACTCGATCCCAGGCGTATCCATCGAGTCCATGCCCAACCCATCCCCGAATCCCTGATCTCCGCCGTACGAGAATGCGCCTGGATCAAGGCCCATTGCTCCCCCCAATCCGCCGCCTATACTCGAGCCAGTACCAGCGGCCCCTTGCCATCCGCCCCCTCCGGCCATCGTTGTGCCGCTCGTCTGCCAATTTCCGCCAGGGGCTGCGCTCGGCGAAGGTGCAGCCGCCGTGCCGGGGAAAGAAGTGCGACTATGGGCGCTTCCAGGCGGACTCACACTGTAGCTCCCGTTGGCCATCGGGCCAGTGCTTCCAGAGCCACTAACCCCGGCACCGAATCCGCCAACCATTTGTTGGGTATTCACGAATCCGGGGCCAGGAGCGGGTGAGCCCACTTGCCCACGTGCGGCTTGCATCATCAACGCACGCTGATAGTCCATGCCTTGCGTTTGCTGTTGTTGCTGAAGCTGTTGTAACTGCTGTTGGGCACCGCGCGGTGTAAGTGGTGAGTGGGCCGAGTCAGATGGAGAACGTGTGCTGCGCGCGATACCCGGGATACTGCCACCGGTGTTAATTGACACAGTCCCCGCGAATGCATTGGTTTCGTTAAGCTGCGGCTGTTGATGAGCTTGCTGTTGCAACCTGGCATGTTGCTGTTGCTGCTGTTGATGTTGCTGCTGCTGCTGTTGCTGCTGCTGTCGCTGATGATGTAGAGCCGCACTCATGGGCAAATTCCCCGCCATGGACCCTCCGAACTGCTGGTTCATTAGTCCGCCGACGTTGTTCATCCCACTGCCACGTGCGAGTTGCTGCTGCTGCACGAGGAATAGCTGGCGCTGCTGTGACGACATTGCACTGAGTTGTTGAAATTGTGCGGTTGTCAACGAAGAGCCACCGGTGCGGGGATCAATGCCGCTTGCTGATAGAGTATTTTGCGACTGGACTGTCATCGGAAGTGGTGATGGCGCGTGGCCTGCGAGCCCGCCCAGGGAGGGATTGCCTACACTCGACTGTTGTTGAAAAGACTGCTGCTGCTGAGGCTGCTGCGGGTTGTGCTGCTGCTGCTGTTGCTGCGGTTGTGACTGTGGTCTCTGTTGCTGCTGTTGTTGCTGCTGCAATTGTTGGTGTTGGTGTTGTTGTTGCTGTCGCTTCTGCTGCATCATAAACTATTCAAGTGAGCGTGAGTTAGAGGACTACGAGCAATAGACTGACCTGAGCGTGATGCATATTTTTCAGTTGTTGCGGCAGCGGCATTGACATAAAGTTTGGTATCTGTTCAACCATGTACTTCACGAATTGGCTGTTGGGGTCGTGTAATTGCTGGATGAACGCTAGCCCCTGCGGGCCATAAGTGTTAAGAACTTGTTGCATGATACTCGGAGGCACAGCAGGTGCTTGGTTTTGACCCTGACCGCTTCCGACGCCAACTCCAATACCAGTACCTGAACCGTGAGGCGGGGATATTTGCCGTACTGCTGGCACCTGCGATGGCTGCACCTGAGGCGGTTGTGACTGAAATTGTGCCTGTTGTTGTTGGCGCATCTGTAACATCCGCGTGCGATCGGGTGTCGCCCCTTGTGAGGCTACACCTGTGAACGGCTGGACAGGAGCTGATATAGACTTCGGGGGTAGTGAGGGGGTAGCAGGTGGTGGCATGCCCATGCCGACCTTACTTTCGCCCGTGTCGCGCCGCTTCATAACTACGTCAGACTCATCCCCAGGACGCTCACGTTTGAGAGTTGGAGTTGATTGTGACGGTATTGACTGGCCCTTGGCTCGTGCAATGTCCCGCTCAAAAACAGCAGGCATCGCTGCATAGAGCTGCCGCACGCGTTCCGTAGAGACGATGTCCAGTTGTACAGGGGGTTGCATGATAGGGAGTGGGTGTCGATTTTGAGTGTGGTGGGCGTCGGCAGCTGCAGCGAGCCATGTGAGGTTGGACTGTAATCGGCTAGCGTACCTGTAGCGTGGACGTCAGCTTTGTCGAGGGGTCTTGGAGTAGCGAAAAGACAGACTGCTGATATCTCTGGTCATCGGTGGGGATGGTTCGAGATTGGAACTCCATGCATATTCTACGGAAACGATTAAGAAAAGCACTAAAATGGGAGGACAAAAGTGTCGCACTTGAGTAATTCGGCATTGAGCCCCAGTATGAGCGTGGCCTTCGTGCTTGAAGCAGCGCCAGCAGGAGCAGACGATGAAGCTCTCTGAGGCGAACGGTTCGAGGATGTGAGGTGAGGACGAGAGGGGGATATCCGTGTCTGTAATGAGGGAGTCTCGAGATTCACGGGAATTTGTCGGGATGGGGAAGATATAGGCTGAAGGGACGATGGACCTTCCCCTTTGTCGGCTCCTGGAGGGTCCGAAGGTGCGTCTTCGTCGTTGTCCGGAACTGGTGAAAGTTCGCTGAGTGGTGTGAGAGGCCGTGATGGAGGAGGGTTTTCGACGGCAGGGTCTTGTGGGGGAACAGAGGGAGGATCTGGTGACGCGTCTTGGGGAAGAGGCTGTGGTGGAGGAGGGAGTGCAGAAGTGGGAGCAGATGCGGCCTCTGTCTCGCCGTCACGTCGGGGAGAGCTCGGAGGAGGGGTGAGTGATGACTGTCGGGGGACTGGGGACGTGTTTTGCGCGGTCTTGCCTGGAGATGAGGAAGAAAAGGGGGCGGTCATGGAAGCGGAAGGGACGGAGGAGAGTTGTCCTTCTGAAGAGCGCGAGGCTCTGAATCTCTGGATGTGGAGGAGATGGAATTCCATGAAAAGTGGTCATTGTTCTGAAGACCGAGAGGTTGGGTGGTGGGAGTAGAAACGGTCTGCGGGTGATGGTGATCCAGGTGAATCATAAATGGCAGAAAGTTACTCGGCGAGATCGTGGAGGATGTTGGCCTGGCAAGGTGCGGTCGTAAGGGGAGGTGTGTGTGATGGGCGAGCAGATGCCTGGGAGCGGTCTTTGAATCAGTCTCCTCCTTGTCCTTTTCCTTGTACATCCAATTACTTCAACGATTCCTTTCTTTTCTTGCGCTGACAGAGCCCTACGAAGGCCGCGAATCCACCTTCTTTTAATTGTCGAATAATTCCCATTGCTTGACCCACCACTGGTGGAGTCTGACCGTGGGAACACTTACCATTCTCGGATGTGGTCAACAATCCCGCACGAATATCATAATGTCGCTGCATTCGTATTTAATGGCGTGAAGGGCTCAGAGACCCCGCTTATTACCACTCGTGTTCATGGCATCTATTTCTAATTTCTGAAATGCAGTGGAAAACATGCATGCGTACCCCTTGGTGTATTCGACCCGCGTCCGTGTTCGGGTGGTTGCCGAGGAAAGTGCCGATGATCGCCATCGGTGCTTGTGAAGTCTATTCACTGATACGACGGTCCCTCAAGACGCAAAACTGTGAGTATTCACCCATTCTTTCACTTCAGGGACGGTGGTATACACCTTATACCGTCACGATGCGAAAGTTATGACGACGAGGACGTTTATGATGGTGGATTACCTTTGTGCTATCAAGGTGCACCGGGGGGTGTATCAGACTACTTACATATACGCAGCAACCCCCGACCAGCGCGATCACGGGAATTTATCACTGATACATACTTTTTTTGTAGAATTAAACGATGGGTAGGGTTATTCGCACACAAAGGCGTTCACATGCCATCGTAAGTCAACAGTACAGGTCTCAGCCCGCCATCTGATTCGGTATCCCTGTGGGCTAGTTCAAAGCGCACACCCACCACAACAGGCTCCTGCCAAGTTCCGTGCGCTCGACTATGCTGAGCGCATGGCTACATCCGCGGTATAGTGAAGGAAATTATCCACGATGCTGGCCGGTGAGTTGAGTCACGATTTCTCGTCTCTCAACAACCTACGGTTTATTCAGTGGTGCTCCCCTCGCTCGTGTCGTCTTCCGCGACCCTTATCGCTACAAGCTGCGACAGGAAACCTTCATCGCCACCGAGGGTCTCCATACCGGAGCTTTTGTTTATGCGGGGAAGAAGGCCCAGCTCGCAGTTGGTAACATCCTTCCCGTTTCAGCATGTCCCGAAGGTACCATCATTTGCAACGTCGAGGAGAAAGTTGGCGATCGTGGTACACTCGCACGCACCTCTGGCAATTATGCCACTATCATCGGTCACTCTCCCGACGAGAACAAGACCCGTATTCGTCTCCCGTCCGGCTCGAAAAAGACTGTCTCGGGCAGCGCTCGTGCTACGGTCGGCATCGTTGCTGGTGGTGGGCGTATTGACAAGCCATTGCTCAAGGCAGGCCGGGCGTATCACAAATACAAAGCCAAACGCTACAAGTGCTGTGGTCCTGTTTCCATTTCTGCGCACGTGCTGACAGTCTCTTAGCTGGCCTCGTACTCGTGGTGTGGCTATGAACCCTGTTGACCATCCTCACGGTGGGGGTAACCACCAGCACATTGGCAAGGCGTCAACTATTGCCCCGCTCTGCAGTCCCTGGCCAAAAAGTCGGTCTCATCGCCGCACGCCGGGTACGTGAATTTGCTATACCCTATTTTACCCTCTCGTTCATAGTTTCCGTAAGACTGGTCTCCTTCGTGGTTTCTGTCAAGGTCAAGGAGGCGTAGAGAGCCCGGGTTTACACTACATTTTCTGTCACCATGTGCCATCTTTGACGCCAATCAAAATGTTGTGTGCATTGACAGAAGCTATATGCTACAATTTTCACGCATCCTGCTTCCCTCGCAATACCATAGTTCGGTGAACACTATGACGAGGAAAACTCGTAGTTTGAGTCGAGCTAATTCAATAACGAAAACCGAAACGGTCACTAGGCATTGTTTTCTTCGGCCACAATCGAATCGTCTGGGCCTGGGAGTGCCACGAAGTTCGGGTCACCTACCAGGATTAAATCGTGGTAATCTTCTTCACCGTCTTCTGTACCAACCTCCTCCAAGTTAGATGACCACTCGTTCCCCTCACCGGTCGACGTCACGTGATCAGGCCCAACTGCAAGACCATTGACTGGCAATGACCGGGGTAGCCCACGTAGCACTCCGTCCCATAAGACCTTCGACTCTACGAATTACCCCCAATGCGTCGACTTGCTCCTGCCGCACAGCACAGCGCCGAACAGCCAACTGTGCTAATGCAGCGCTCTCACGGCCCCTTCCTCGCCGCAAGACCAGCACACAAGCTCTCGAATAAGCCCACGTCAGCGTTCCAAAGATCTGCGCCGGCGATCGTGAGCCGTTTGAGCTTCGGAAACAACGTCAGGGGCAGCTCGCCCGCGGGGCGCGCCAAAGGCAAGGCTAGACGGGAGCAGGCGCGCGATTACCGCGTATACTTCCGCATCCATCTCCGCGGCGAGGGCGGCGGGGGGGTCCCACGGTCGCCGACGGCTGGATGTGCTGCAGGCCCTCATTCTCGTATTCTCCTTCGTGCTGCCCTACGTCCAGCAGCATCTGCGCGGCACCCGCCACAGCGCTATCCCCGCCCGCAAAGATGGCCTTGACGTGCTGTAAGCGCACAAACGCGCTGCGCCCAAGCGCAGCCGCTCGAAACAGTGCCGATTCGATGAGGAAGCTTATGTGCGCGCGCGAGCGGCGGGAGACGAGCTGCGCGCTCAATGAAGCAGATGGCCGCGCGGGCGGCCGGCCGGGTGTGAGCTCCAGCGCATGTGCAGGGAGGAGAGGACGCGTGCCTGCTCGTCAGGCCGGGTCCGGGGGCGATGTATCGCAGGCATCGCCGTCGTCATCGGCGGAGTGGGCGGCGCTAGCAAAGAGGGACCAGCTACGCGCGGCGGGGATGTCACGCACGTGCACGCTCCGGATGGGCACCCACGTGTCCTGCGTTACCATCGCCGCTGCAACTGATGGTGGCGTCGGCAGCAGCGCTGGCGGTGTCGCGGGGAGCACAGATGTGCGAGGCGAGCGCGGCGAGCATCACGTCGCCCGAGTCGGTGTCTGGGGCGTACTGCTCAAATTCTTCGCAGATGAGCTGGAAGAGCGCGGTGGCGGGGATGAGCACGGAAGCTGAAAAATCGAGGATGTCGAGTGCGGAGCGCGCGCCACAGGGAGAAGAAGCGCAGATGGGCCAAGGGGAGACGTTCGATGGAGAGAATGGAGGAGGTGGACTCATTGGGAGAGGTGATGTGGACGGGAAGCGCCTCGTCGAGCTGCAGACATTCGAGGCGGGTCAATCGTTTGAGGACTTGGAGGACTTGGCCGAGGTGGGGGCGCTGGTCGGGGGGGACATGAGAAATGGAGAGGTATACGAGGTCGCACTGGAGGAGCGGAGATGACCACAGTACACGGCAACGATAGAGCGACAAGAATTGTAGATTCGGTGTCTCCCCGGAGAAGAGAGGTCGCGCAACGAGGTCCAATGGATGGCTTGGGTGAAAATTCGTTATGATGAGCTCCTGCAATAAGGGGGGCCGCTTTTGCTTCGAACAGCATAGGCACGCAAGCTAAGATCGCGTGGGCACATGTCATCGCAAGACTCTGCATGCGATGGATCTTGGTAAACAATAGGCGTGCCGTACTGAGCTTACATGGCATTTGTGCGCTGCCCCCATCGTCTACACTGACGTGTATAGGGAGATCCTTGGAGCGTTCGAGCATTGCTGCGGTCCATTCAAAGTTGGTTGAAATTATCTCGACCCATAGAGAGGGACAGGAGAGAGCGGCATTGCGCCAGCGCCGACACACATGAGTCACTGCCAACCACGGTGGCGGAGGACGGTGACGAACGTGAGGATAAAGGTCAGACGCTGGGCAGTAGCTGAAGATTTGAATGAGAATTTCCACTGGTAGGCGCGATACGAGAGCACGTTCGTTCATCCTCTGGCGAAGCTTCAAAACCAGAGCTTCGGCGTCTGCAAGCTGACGATCAAGCGGGTATTGTCTCTGAGAGTGCTGGACGTTGGGTGCGTCGGATTGAACCGCGACGTCCTACCAAACACATGCTTAGACCAAGTTCGGTGCGACCGGGTAGACAAATGAGTGCACGGCGCACCTTAGTTGCTCTGATACGGCCTGAATTGTCCATGGTGCTGCGCATTAGTTGACAAACGGACAGTTGGGTGGTTGCTAAGCTTCGGATAGTGCAGACGGAGCGTTAACAAGGCGAAACCTGAGGGAGGTATTGTAATCGTACTGCTTGTAGCATGACAGCTAGGGCTGAAGTACATGTAGTAGCCAACTCCGAAGCGCTCGTACGATCCGAGGTTGACTTCCATATTCCAGGTATCTTTACACAAGGCAAGAGATAGTCGAAGCAAAAATAAGTATCGAGGCCATAGTACGACCACTCCGAAACAGCGTGTCATCCCCATGCTAATCTCCTCTCTATCATTCCGATTTTTGTATGAACTGTGAACGTATGAACCCCCAAAGGAAGCGATTCTATTTGTCTGATCTACCACTCTACCGGTGCAACGCGGGTCTAGGTATCCCGGATGTTTCCTTTTCTGACTCAAAAGTCCAGACTGGCTGCAGCCGACCCTCATTCAGTGAACTAGATCGAGATATAATGGAAGGTCAGGGAGATGGGTTGTCGGATATCGATGGGTTTGCAAAGGAACATGTGACCGTCGTGCCTCATCATTGGCCCAATATAGTAGGCATTGTCTTTCGGCTTTCGGGAGCATCACAGGTCATAATGAAGACTACAATTGAGTCCTCAAAGCGGCTGTGTCGGACATTCTATACGATTCAATATGGATCAGAATGCAACCTTCTATGAGAACTGAAGGAGGGCGTGCACGTTTGGATTCTCTGCTCTTGTCTCTGCTACTCTCGAATACAGTCATGGAATGCGTCATCCTTACCGTCTCTTATGCCCCAGTAATGAATGTATGCCCGGGAATTTGTCTTTTCACAATAAATCCGTAAACATAAAATCTTTGTGTTGTTGGTTGTTGGCAAGATAAAGCAAGAGACAAGGTACCCTCATGGATCGAATACATTATGCTCGGTAAGGGTTATTTCTGAGTCAAAAAATCCTCGCTCCGTTACCACCATGATGTAGACCACACGCGATGCTATTGTAACCCTACTGTTGCCAACTTTTCAGCTGGAACAATGACCCTTCTACTATGTTTTGCGTTGCTATCGATGCGTCTCTACTTCCCCATGATGGACCCTCACGGAGAGAGAGCTATCAGGGTCCCTTTTATTAGCTTCGTAAGTGACAGGTGACTTGAGTGTTCTGGCCCACCTCGTGTGACCTCCATCTCCACCCCCGCACCAACAGATGGCACCCCAGATCCACAAATGATCCTTTCGCTTATCCTGTGACACCTTTGCGCTAGCTCATCACAGTCGTGGCTACCACAGAACGGGTTCAAGACTGTCAGAAGGACAAGCTGTAATCACGCGGCCTGGGGGCTCATCATCGGTGAGTGAATTTATCCATGCCTCGTGCATTATCTCCTGTTAAGTTCCTTTTTGTGACCCGTTTGAGTACTAAAGATTTAAGTTGTCTCCAAATACAACTAACATCCCTACATACGTCTCCAATCACCTTCGAGGGTCTCTCATAACAAGGGGCTCCTTTTGATATTTCCCCGGTAATATGCTCTCGTGCCAATGTTTAGGCGGGTTTCGTTCATCCGCATGAGCCCGCATCGTCTCATCTGGGGTTCAGCACCCAGCGTGTGTGATGCAGTAACACAGGGACCCCATCAGCAGTGTAGCCGGCGATCGATCTTCCCTGTGATAGACGAAGAGAAGAGCGAATCTGCCGGTAGAAGGTGGAGTCTCGGGCGTATTAAGCAGTGTAGGGGGCTCGTCTTCGTCTTGTATCAAACAGATTCCTTCCTCCTGGAATTCGATGTTTTATTGGGAGGTCGGCAACCTTGTCGTACCCCTCTTAAAATCTCCGCTAGATCACCACATGCCATTGGTACCCCAAGTTTTCCGATCAGTTATCACACCACCCTCTTGAGGGCTTTGCGGATTGCGGAGATGCTGCATTTCCATGGCTGGCGGATAAAAGACTAGAACATGGAGTAGAATCGGTCGGGAACAGTCACTACTGCAGACAATCACGAGGATGGGATACACGATATAATATAAGCCCTGTGTGCAGGTGTGATGAACGGGCAAACACAAGCGAACAGGTAGGATGGCATAAGCCCCTAGGGGAGACCGGGGAAGGAGCGTGCTGCATGCTGAGCGGTTGCATGCTGCTCGAAATCTTCGGAGAATACGAGATGAAGGAGACCCGAAAGATATTGAGACCAACCCGGCGGAGGGGCGAGGAATATATTGCCTGTGTGACAGTGTGTATTGGCTCTTCGGTTTTCCTTAGCCCACGAATCGCGTCACAAGAATATTCCACAGAGGCGGATTGGATGAATATCCTGCGATAATTATCGTGCATGCCAGTCCTGGTGAATTATTTTCACCGAAGTTGGAGTTTCCATCAGGTTGATATGAAAGCTTCAAGTAATTATAAGCTCCGGGCATCAAGAGCTCAGCACGACAATGCAACGCATCTACTATTACCTGTTTCCAGAAGTACATCCCCTTGAAGCGATATGCAGTCAGCCTGTATGGCATCAATATCGCCAATTTCGAATCGAACGCATGGCTCCCAGCTGCAGCTCGACCGGTCGGGGATCCCAATGCTTGCCTTGACTAGTGGTAAGCAAGGTAGCCGACATTTTGTTGGTGGCCCAGGTCCTAGCAGCTCCTATCTGCGGCTGATATATCAGATAATGAAAAGATGGGCCTTGAAGAGCACCGAATGCACCAATCTGAACTGTGAATGATAATATACCGATACTGTAATTTCGATGAATGCTGTCACCTCACTAGTACTGTCAGGACGAAATCGAGCGGAGATTACTGTAAGAAAGAAGTCGCATCTGGACCGTCCAACTTGTTGACATAAATATTTTCGTGGTGAAAAGAACCCAGTCCGGACATTGATTCTCAATAGTCGAACGTAATGGACCGCATGGAAAGATTTCGTGTTTTATTATGGCAGCTTCACAATCAGTTCCCAAACCCGGCGAAAGTAGCCGCAGCCAGGTCTGGCGCTAGTACTGGTGCATGTCTGGCCTTACGCCCCACCTCTGGTCAAGTACCCTGGCTTTCGTTGCTCTTCAGCCAGAGGATGCTCTTCGTTCAGTACTTGTTCGTGTTGAATGGATGATATCATAATTATCATCTTGATGTCACAACGTATTGGATTGAAAACTAAGTTGAAAACTATCGACACACCAATAAACCAGGTACTGAGTCGAGATAACTCCGAGTCGCCGGCCTTGACTCGTTGATACACAACGGAGATAACTGAATTGCCAGTGCCGAACACCTTCCTCCTGGCTTCGGACAGTACGACGGTTAGTTGCTACCTATTGTAACGTGCTATCAATTCGAGACAATATTGGAGCCGAAATCTTGGTTGAAACCGCAGAACTCGTAGACATGTTTGTCTAGAATGGGTTGCCCTCGGTATCATTTCACGACTCCGAACCTACGGCGCCAGACATAGATATAGGGTAACTGCAGACACCCCTCTAACGACAGTAACCTTCTTCGCCAAAGGCACCGGCTCCTCATCTTGTTCGGAATATAACGCAAGGCATACAGAAACATTAACGGTAAAGGAAAAGGTATTCCTTTGCGCGTCGGATCATGATTAAGTCGTATCCACAGGGACGCCAGCCATCGGGGAGGCCACTGTAAGCGGATAAAGAAGTGAAACGCGACACATACAGGGTATCATACCAACTTTCATCCGACTACAGCGTCGATCTCCTTTCTCCACCTCCTTTGGATCTCGATCGACTCCAAAAAGATCTTATATTTCGCTTCCAACAGCTTCCTCTCCTTGTCTCCCGCGGAAGGCTGCACGACCGTTGCTGACGGCGTCATCTCTTGCATGATGTCCCAAAGTGCCGTCGCGGGGTCTTGGGGGCGGTCACACATCGCCGCGAAACGACCCAACATCGCGGCGCCGAGCACCACTGGCGTGGCGTGCGAGCGGGGAAGTACTACAGGCATGTTACACGTATTCGCTAGCAGGCGCATGAGGTTCGCATTCTGAGCCTGCGAACCGGACAAATATAGCGCGCGAATGGAATGCCCCGCGTTATTGAGCTCATCGACGATATGTCGGGTCTGAAGAGTGACCGCCTCCAGAGCGAGTGCGTATTTGCGTGCGAGATCGTGCAGAGACGAGTCCTAAGACATGCATAAATACGCCTGCAAGAATGACGGCACACGAGAACTGACGAGAGTGAGCCCCATAATGGATCCACGCATGCGTGGGTCTGCAATGGGAGAGCGGTTTCCTGCGTGGTTCTGCATGTCAACGACGACGACCGCATAACCCGAGCCACAGAGCGAACCATGTAAATCCGGGTAGAAATGCATATGTGCTATTACTTCCGTCCACGAATCGGCACCCTCTGCTTGGCGGATGGCCTCGAGCGTTTCTCGCAGAACTGATGAGGATAGGTATCAAAAATACCAGAGAAATACAAAGCGGCTATAAACCTTCGTGGACATTTGTGTCTTTACTCTTAGCAAGATCTTTGAGCTCTTGATGAGCGGGATGTGTAGAAATAATGAAGTCTATGAGCTAGGAACAACCCTCAGTTGAGCAGGAACATGGAATGTATGGACGCACTTGTCCCGTAGAGGACTGTCCGCCTTCATTTGTCCACCACCCAGGGAATATGGCATCCTGCACGTCCATCAGAACAAAAAAGGTGATCAGGGCAAGAGTTTCTTGCTTTATAGGGACCCCAAACACCCTTGACAAAAACACCCTCTTTGCTCTGCAGTGGGAGCGTGAACAAGACATAGACTATACCGCCACGGATGCCGTACCTGAATAAGATGACAAGTACTCGTTCCAGCAACAGCAGCGAGTCGGTGAGCCGATTCGTGCAGTGATACGGAGGGGGAGATCCCGCCCCCCTCTTCATGTCGTGCGGCGATGGTCCCCAGCCATCCGGCGTACCTGCCACAATTTTCAACACCTCGCACGCACGCAAGAGAGAGGAGGTCGAGAGGAACGGAAACCCACGCGTCGATAACTCCACTACCAATGGGAGTGCCAGGCTCTAATCCCAGCTCCTCGCTCGCGCGCTCCGTCAATCCGCCGCCAACGGGTTGACCGGCAGTCAGGACGTCGGTCCCCAGAGCGGCAAACTCGTTCTGCACGAGCGCGTCGAGCCCAATCTGCGACATGAACTCGCGGTCCCAGCCGTTTCCAGGAACGTACGTGCATTTGCATGTGAGCGAACAGAGCGAGCGCGTCCGCATGCCCGTGGCGCGGTACGTGAGGAAGTCAGGGAGATCGAAGAATTGGCAGTTCTTGAAACGGTCGCCAGACATGTGGCGTTTCAACCAGAGTATCTTCGGTATCTCCATCTCTAGCTATAATAGATACGATCGACTTTGTTTGGCCAGTGCGCCCTAGTAGCATGTGGCGCAGAGCAGACGTACGCTTATGCTGCCCCCGACATAATCCAATACGGATGATCCAGTGGAATTAATGAGGCCAGCTTCTTTTTCAGCACGATGGTCTGCCCAGAGGATGACGTTGCGTTCTCCAGGTTCACCGAGCTGCGGGCCACGAGTGATCGTGATGGGTTCTCCCTCCCAGCTTGTCACCGCGAGCGAGCAGGTCGCATCGAAGCCGATGCCTTTGATGTGCTTGGGGGAGACCTTCGAGCGAGAAACCACCTCCCGCACTGCGAGGCAAATGTTGTTCCAGATGTCAGCAGTAGACTGCTCGAAGATACGGTGATCTGTCTGGTCCCGCCATGTCACGGTGTCCTGAGAAGCAGACGCGAGGATTGTGCCATCTGATCTGACAAGTGCAGCGCGCGCAGAGCCAGTACCAACGTCGATACCAAGATAGAAGCTATCTTCCGAGGATGCCATGCAGAGATACTGTGTAGAGTGGAGGGGGCATCATCTCGATATGATCGGTTGACATGTTATGGAATCGGATCACCTGACCGGGTGTTCTGCCTCATAGGCCTCGGGCTCTGCCTTAGGCTTGTGACCAGCCTCAGGCTGTATATGATGGTATATCGCAAGTTTACCTTCATATACAGACTGTCACCGGTCTACTCTGCCTCTGAATTGTACTAGGCTATGAAGCTGTGTGAAGACAGACCAATTCGTCGTTCCACTTTATTTACACGTCCTACATATGACACCCCTGCGTCCACAAATACATATACTGTGCCTCATATTCAATTGCCACATACCCCAAACTCCCATATATATATATGGACCGCCGACAATCCCCGAAGGACTGTTGCACCGATCAAATGAAACTTCATTTCCCCAGTCCACACCCCAAGGATGCGACATTCAACTCCAATAGGTTCGCGAATTTGACATGAGCGCCTCGGGACGCAGCAACGAGAGTCATTAACTACCACTATTCAGAGACAGCAGGTCCCTTTCTCCTAGGTTTTTACTGGAACGTGTAACACGGTCTTCGAAGGACACCTCTGCCACGAGAACCCTAATTCTCGCTACCTGCAGGCTTCTGAACGAGGCAGGGTGGCGAGGTGAGAGTAGAGCGTTGCATGTATGTTGGACGACCGGTACACGGAATCGTTGTTTCGGTGCCTAGACGATGAGGTACAATAGTACATGCGGTCTGGCTTGAGACTCTAGGTTCGTCTAGCCATATTACGACAATATCTGGCCGAGCCCTGTTGCTCACTGCGAGGCCCCACTAACAACTCCGAACCCTATGAGGAATCATTTAGGGTATTAAAGATATACCGACAGACCAATGCCGTTAATTCATCGATAACAATGCAAAATTGCCAACCCGCGCGTGGCCCACAGAAAATCACAAGGAGTCATGATGCATCAGTTCCGTGCAACAACACACAATTAGGGGTGAGAATGATCCAGAAGATGTGAGACCCATGTGGTAGCAGTAGAAGACGGACGGGAAGGAGTCGCCTCGCATCTCAGTCAGATGTGACGTGTGACGGAAGTGAGAGGAGGAATTGGGATATGGTACCGTCGCATGTGGGAACCCAGACATCCTACAGAACGCCGTTTCTAATGGGGAAGGAGCTGAGCCAACGACCCGTTCATTGAGTACCACGGAACAACCCAACACCGCCCGCCCTTGAGAACCAGAACCTCACTATCGCAGCTTCAGGCCAGTGCAGAGCAGTCAAATCGTCTAATGCACTGTTCATATTATCATGAATATCGGTGGCAATTAGTTGGAGGAACTTACGCAATTAAAGGCTTGATAGGTGACCTTCCGGCCTAGATCATTGAGGGTGGGACTAATCACAGCGACTCAGGCGTTTCTGTGTCCAGCGAACTGTGGCGGTCAAACGTTAAGATCCTCGAGTAAAAGGTAAAGTGAAATGTCTCACCTTTTCAAAGCGCGTCGCATCCCATCTTACGTTCACGTAGTCGATGTTCTCGCGAGGCATCCACCACTCGAGGAACGCAAAGAACAGACAATCAACGATTAGGATTATCGTGTAGATCGGGCCAACAAAAGGGCCTAAGCTCATGGTCCTATTACGCGTCAAACCCCCGAGAACCTTGCACAGAGTGAGCGTCAAAGACTCACCGCTGAATTCGGGTCCACAAGGGATACGGGGGCGTCGCCAGAACCGCACGGTAGACAACCTCGGTGCGCTCTGCAACCCTTGTCCAGTCATAAAACCCACGAATTCTCTCATGTGCCCGGTGTGGATCGTGGTCTCCCCGTGCCACGTGTGCAATTGCCTCCGACATCGCGCGAAATACGTCTTACTCAAGGTCAGCTGGGGGTCGATTTCTAACAGAGCCAAGAGGTAACCTTCTGCGGTGGGAGCAGCGAAAGAGATCATGTCTTCTGGAAGAATCTCGGGAACACCGCCGACGCGAGTGGAGACCACATGCAAACCTGCACATGCAGCTTCTAATATCGCAATACCGAATGACTCAGTAAGAGAGGTATTCATGAAAATAGAGCCTTGTTGGAGAACCTGCACACTAGTGAATCGAAATCGTGATTAAATCCACGATGTACATACGGAGGGCACATCCCGGTGCGCAACAGGACCCAGCAACGTGATCCGATCTTGCAAGAAATGGGTCTCACGCATTTGGAGAAGGTCAATCATTTTAGGTCCGTCTCCACCTGTACGGCGAAAGGGACGAGATAACGATATAACGTATAAAATCACATGAAAACGCAAGATACACACCGACAACAAAACGAACGTTGGGAAAAGCGGCGCATATACGCGGTGCGGTAGCCACAAGGAGATCGACACCCTTCCTGTAGGCCAAACGTGAGACGACAATAATAGTTACTGCGTCGGTGTCACACACAAAGATGGTCAGAGGGTTCTGATCATATCGGGAAGAATAGAAGCGAACACTGACTTGTGTCTGTGGGGGTTGCGGAACGCGCAGGGCAAAAATGATCAGGCACTATTGCATTGGGGATGACGTAGACGGACTTGGGGGGGAGATTGGCGCGTAGAACCGTATTTTCACGTCTGAGAACCAAGACGATTGATTATGCTCCCGAATGAAATGATGGTGGAGAGTGCGCCCATTACCCTATATGCGAAACACAAATGGCCGCATCAACGTTTCGGAGCATCCCCTCGAAAAGTTTGTTCGTGAGGATGCTGGCTGCATCAGCAAAGCCGAATAAACTATGATCAGTGAAGACGGTGCGAACACCGAGCAGATGTGCATGTAGGACGCCCTCATGCCCAAGTGAGGACAGACTTGCATGTGAATGGATAATAGTGATACGCTCGCGGAGGATGATAGTACGGAGGTAGGGTAGGAAGGTGAGGAAGTTGGGTAAAGTAGCGGATGAGACAAGGGTCGGAAACGGAATGTGATAGACTTTCAAACCGGGAATGAGCCAGCGTATGCCAACACGGTCAGGGGGGTGACTGTGAGTGATGATTATGACCTGTGGAGCAGGGGAAGCGGGGAGAGCGGCAAATTGATAGTAGGGTTACCTTGTGCCCTCTCCGGATGAGGGAAGCGCCAAGCATGTATATGTGGTTCTCGACACCTCCAACGTCTGGATGAAAGAAATCGGAGATCATACTGGAGATTAGTAAGACGAGATGCCCGCTCAATGGAGGAAACACCCACGCAACAGAGAGGGTTGAAGGGTGTTCCATCATGAACACGACTTGGCGACGTGTTACAAAGAAAGTGCCTAGAGGCTAATACTGCCGCCCAACACATGTTTGTTCGTACTTACGAGTGGGTCTCATTCCCACGGATCTCCAGTTGGGTCCCCTCAAGTAGAGGCCATGCCTGCAATTATTCAGCGCTTTGGACGTCCTTCCATGAACACCGTCAACGCAATTCTTGACAAGTACGGTCGGTTTGGCCTTGATGCGGCCACTGCAGCGACCACCATTGGTTTCGCTGCAGCCAAAGCCACCACACAATTGGGCGTACGTCGACTCTCCATCTTTCTGTAACTTCACCCGGGTTCTTAGACCCGCACTTCCTACAGTTCTCCGTCACTCGTAGGTAGTGTCCACGGCGGTAGGAACTACAGGGACAGCTCTTGACTTCGCACTAGGAAAAAAGCTCGGTGCCGGTGCTGCCCTCGAACGCGCCACGTCCGTTACCTTTGCGGCTGCGGAGCAGCTCGCCCTCGTTCCCATTTTCATCGGAGAGAGCCTTACGTCTGCGTCCCTCATCGCTGCGTACAGCTCCATCGATGCCTTTTCCTCTCTTTTCCCTGGGGCGGAAGAAACCTCTTTCTCTATAGCCTCTTTCATCAATCTCATGCGTAATGACTGGAATAATCCCGAACTTGGTGAACACCTCCCCGAGGAACACTTCAGCGTCGGGGAAGCCACCCGCGCCCTTTTCGCCTGGGGCACTCTTCAAAGCGTCACTTACGACTGGCAAGTCACAAAGTGGTCCAAATATCTAAGCGAGATCCCGCGCGAGGGCCCAATCCCTGACATTCACACCCGGATGCGGAACAATTCCATTATCAATGTCACTGGAGATGTCTTACTTGAAGGGAACACAGGCCAAATTCTCACAGCGGACATCACACAAACGGTGAGCGGCAGACAGCCTCGCCGTTGTCCCGCGACATCATCCTAATCTCCCGGTCCCCACACCCCACCCGAAATCGCAGAAAGACCTCAGGCTCACGCTCCGCCGGCTCTCAAAAATGTGTCTTGCTGGATACGGCGGTGCCTCGCTCCTATTCTTCGGTGTACCCCCGAAACCGCCAATAAACAGCTCTGAGGAGAAGGCGACGCTCGAGGCGGCCGTCGAGGAGTCCGAGAAGCCCCAGGAGGATACGCAAAACCGGACGTTCCCTTGGTGGTCAATGCTTTTGGGCAAACACGACCACGACATCTTCCTGCACTATGCGAGCGGCGGCAAACGCGGGACAGACGTGACGGCCGTGATCGGGGACGAGGCGCGCATGCCACGTTTCTGGGTGCTCACTGACCACTCGCGGCAACAGATCGTGCTCGTCTTCCGGGGCACGATGACCCTCAACGAGGTCGCCGTCGACCTCACGTGCGAACCCGAGGAGTTCGAGCCTGCGTCTGGTGACGACGAAGAGGAGGACTACGATTCCGACGGCGAGGCGAGGGCGCGAATACGGCGACGAGGACCGAGAGGCAGACGAGACTGACGTACCCGGAATGCCATCTGGCAGCGATCAACTACTCCGAGTTCCCAATTCGCGCCGGAGGCTCCGGAGCGCCTCGTTCAGGTCCGTGAATTCGTTCGAAGAGAAACACCGCTACTTGGTCCATGGAGGAATCCTCAAGATGTCTCTCGCGATGGGTGGGTGGTGGTCGCCCGGTCTTCACCGCGGTAAAGGAAGCGTTATCTCGGAACCAGGGTTACGGCAAGTCGTGTTCGTACTCTCACGAGTAGCCCCCGTCTGATTTCGTAGAATTGGTAATGTGCGGGCATAGTTTGGGGCCGGTGTTGCGGGTGTTCTTGGCCTGGTGCGTCATACTTTTTCTTAGTCGGGTGCCGTTTGATGCGCGTGATAATTGAGGCGACGACCCTACGCACCCACAGAAATGGGCCGACCCCAAAACATGTCTCACCGCACGTTCTAGCGGCCTTCCTGTTGGCAG
>JAKELG010000597.1:0-19577 GCA_021527035.1 Lactarius vividus
TACATTCCCCTCTTCTGTCGATGTGATAAGGGCAGAATGGGATCCAGAGATCTCGGGTTGTTACTGTTGTGGAAGCCACGTTGAAAGATCTTGGTCTTAATGTAACGTCTACCACGAACGTTGGTCTGACTTAGACGCTGTTGTAACGTGGGTTCCCTTTCTGGTATCATCAATGGTTGTCCGAAGAGTCGGGGAATACGGCTAGGTGGCGTTGATACCCTCCCATAGAGTTGCGGTATGTGTAGAGGGGGAGGTCAATCGGTACACTGGGAGGTGGACTAGGAACTTTACAGATATACCTCCACCGAGGATTGTCGACAATGTAATAACAGTGGGTGGGTCTTGTGGTACGCGTGTTGAGATATTCAAAGATGAGATGACACGTGGTGTTAGGTGGATAAGTCACGGTTGGGAAGTCTACCATTCACGAAGGAAATGGAGACGAAGTCACGGGGATCCCCCTTGGTCACAAAGGGATATGCTGGAGCTAGCTCACTTAGGGACACTGCGAGTCCCTAGCACAGAAGACGAGTAGAGAGTGGTAATTGAAGAAGACCAAGATGGGGATCCTGGTCCACACTACTACGAGCTTAAATACACGTAAGGGAACCAGTTCTGGCTCTGCTTGAACTTGTATGTAGCCAATAGCGTAAGTAGCGTAATCTATCAATAGAATCCGCAGTCATCATTGTAATCTGAGTCGCGTAGAACAATAGAGAACATCAGTCAGCATAGTAATCCACATCATGTACAACAATAGAATGCATCAGTCAGCCGAACACAGGGTAACAAGATCCAAAGTCCATGACGTATTACTACTGGCGTGTCGAGTCATCACGAACATGTCAGAGTCCGAGACCGGGCCGGACAGTCTGAGGCTGAAACGTAACAGGTGGACGTCTACCACCTAGAAGGGAAAACACACAACTGGTGAGCGAAGACGGGCTCAAGAGTGTGGAGAGAACTTGTCCTAATGTAGCAGTATGACTATCAGCTATGCCAAGTCAAGTGAGGTTGAGGTGAACTGTCAAGGGCATGACTCAACGTCAGCGTGGAGATAAATCACACGCTAAAACCTACAGATGACATGGAGCGTGTGTCAGCATATAGACCTTTATTCAAGGTCAGAGACACAGTGTCACACAGTGGCAGGCTGAGTGGAGAACCAAGAGGACAAGTTAGATAGGCAGAGGTAAGGAAGTACAAAGAGATGCGCACCTGAGTGGAGAACCAAGAGGACAAGTTGGTTCCACTCAGGACGCTACAGGCAATCTTATATATCTACTGCGGCTACAATTAAGTCGGAGCTTGAACACTGTTACTAAGTGTACTGTAAGCGACTTTGACTAAAGAGCTGACGTGTTGTGTCTAAAAATAGCCTTATCTTTAGTGCTGACTGATGCACTGTCATCAAGGCTGACTACGTATGACATGTCGCTGGGTAAAACCTAATACAGCGCGTAATACATGCCTACTAAGCATAATCTAGAGTGTACTAGAAGGTTCTATCCTTATCTACCAATCAACAGAGTCTGTCTGTGTATAGAACGTGACCATAAAGGGATATCCCATGTATGGGCATACTTTCCCAGGGTCACGTGATGAAAGGTGCACGATATTTCACATGACTAACTAGAGAACATGATGGCAGGTCACGTGATCCACAGAAGGCAAAAATGAATGTGTCCGTGACACAGATACCACAGCCCACCATCTTAATGCCGCCTCCCACATCATCTCCGAAGCGCTAGCAGTCTATCTGTCAGCTGATACCACCTCCCCTCTTCCTGTCTTAGCACGCAAAAATTGCAAATGGGGTCACCTCACCATCAATGTTACATTTCGCCCTGAACCCCGTGCGACAAGTATGGACTCATGCAGCATGGCCAAGAAGTACCGCAGTGAATGGGTTACAGCTGCCAGAATCGAGGGTATCAACCCCGCAGGAATCCTGCATTACAAGCATGACCCGGGATGGCAAGCACCCTGGGAATAGCTGAAGAAGATGTCAAGCGCCCATCACGTGACCCTGGCACGTGACCTGGTCTAGGCTCGCACCAGAAGGATCCAGATGAGCTTGTGCCTGGATTGTGATTGGATCTGCCTCATGGACTGTATGGTTCCTAGTTTCTGATGGATTGTCTGATTGTGCCTGTGGCTTGATGTGCCCATTCACTGTATGTTTCAGCCACTGATTGATGGACTTCTGACCCCGTTTTACCTTCACCTCATTGTTAACCTTGTGACCGTATGCCCCTGACTCGTGTTGTTTTACTTATGATTGGATGATACGTACTAGGTTTCGGACTTCAGGCTGAGCTTGAAAGCTCCCTGAAAGTGTATAAGTAGCACCCCAGTCTCGCTGATATCCCTCAGCTTGACTTCTTGTATTCTACCAGCCTACAAGTAGACCAAAGCAGATACAGGCACCCCTGTATACATTCTGTTGATAAGTGACCTTTGCACACTTAGCGGCTCTGGATGGACCAGACTTACAGCATGGACTGCTTTAGATAAGATTTACAGGACTTGTAGATTAGATATTTGATCTGTACAATTTCGGACTTTCCTCTTATCTATGACATCATGTATAATGACATCATTTGGACTTCTCTGGACTTTACATTGTACTTTGCGTCTTTGTACTTTCCTTTGTTCTATCCTTAATTGTGATGTCACTATGATATCATCTTGGTCTAGATTCCTTTTGTTCTTATCACCTTGTTCTCCTTTTGTATATTCCTCTTGTCCCATACTGAGAACAATGCTCCTTGTAATACATGACTCTGTGTTACCCTCCTTGTATCAGTGTCACTCTCTGTAAAGTATAAGTAGTGTAGCTTGTACGCTCCTGGTCCACATCAGTTCCTCACTGCTTGTGTGCCAGGTATGTTTCCTCTTCCCTAATGTAACATCAGTTCCTCACTGCTTGTGTGCCAGAACTATCTTCAGCTTCCCTTGCAAGATCTCCCTCTGCTGCTTCCAGCTGCTCAGTTTATCTCACCACAGTCTCCCTTGTCACTGTGAGTATGCTGTCCATCTATGCTGTTCATCACATTCCCTCTCTGATCCTGTCCCCTTTGTTTGAGCACATATTCCTTGTTGATAAGTGACCTTTGCACACTTAGCGGCTCTGGACGGACCAGACTTGCAGCATGGACTGCTTTAGATAAGATATATAGGACTTGTAGATTAGATATTATGATCTGTACAATCTCGAACTTCTTTCTTATCTATGACATCATGTACAATGACATCATATGGACTTCTCTGGACTTTACATTGTACTTTGCGTCTTTGTACTTTACTTTGTTCTATCCTTATTGTGATGTCACTATGATATCATCTTGGTCTGGATTTCTTTTATTCTTATCGCCTTGTTCTCTTTCTGTACATTCCTCTTGTCCCATACTGAGAACAATGCTCCTTGTAATACGTGACTCTATGTTACTTTCCTTGTATCAGTGTCACTCTCTGTAAAGTATAAGTAGTGTAGCTTGTACGCTCCTGGTCCACATCAGTTCCTCACTGCTTGTGTGCCAGGTATGTTCCCTCCCCTCTAATGTCACATCAGTTCCTCACTGCTTGTGTGCCAGAACTACCTTCTAGCTTCTCTTGCAAGATCCCCTCTGCTGCTTACCAGTTGCTCAGTGTATCTCACCACAGTCTCCCTTGTCACTGTGAGTATGCTGTCCATCTCTGCTGTTCATCAGGTTATGGGCCCTGGTGCCCTAGCCACTCCACTTGGCTGGTCACTGTGTTCTTAGGATCACATACTAGGCTAAGGTCTGTCTGGGGCCTCACCAGCCTTGCCCAAGGCAGAGTGCAGTGGGGCGCCACTTGACTCTGCTAAGGAACCTCCTGTGTATGTACTGCCCAGTAGTCCTACTTTCACCCCTACTGTTTTCCTAGCCCCTGCGCTATGCACAAGGAGATTGGACCTGGTAGCCCTTTAATCAAAATATCCAGGCGTGCATGGCCCACTGGGCTGTGTATTGTGGAGCTTAGCGCCAGCTGTCTCTGGTGCTCCACACTGGGCGCAGGATCTCCTCACCATGGGAGTGTAAAACCTGGTTCAGGCTCTGGGGGGTGTTCACCTTATGGTGTTCTGCAACCAGGTACCTGCCTTGTAGCAGCAATGGGAAAGGATTCAGTAAAGCCACTTGTGGCGATGAGGCAACCAATAGGCCGAGGAGGCCGAGGTAGACAGCCTTGGGCTCTGAAAGATATCCCTTCACCTCCCCCCTGACGCAAACAAATGAGCTGTGTCCTAGACACATCCTGGCTGGCAGCTAGCTCTTTGTATGGCAAAGGGACACTCCCAACCTGGGCCTAGCCCTTGTATCACTGGCATGCTATCAGGAGGCAGGACGCGTTAGCGTTCTGGCCTTACAGAATCACAGACAGGAGTGGTATACCCCTATATTCCTATCTTGCAAACTATGAAGCACTGTCGCTGACTGCTCCTCAGCGACAGATAAATCATCCCAATGTCTGGCTCTACATCCACCACTCCCGCTTCTGGATCCACCCCCTCTGTCCGCGCTGCTGCGGCAGCCAACACAACCTTCGGCATGCCCTCTGGCATCCACTTGTCGCAATTTGACGGCACTAGCTGGAACGAATGGTCTGGTACCATCGAGGCCATCCTCACTCTCCACGAGGCCGAGGATGTGTTCACACTGGACACAGCCCCCTCTGGTACTGACCCCGCTGACTGGGAGTCAATCCAGCGTCGTTCCAAGGCGTACCTCCGCCTTTACCTTAAGCCAGACGTCTACTCCCTCATTGCCGACAATACAGCCTACCCCACCTTCAAGTCGAAGTGGGACAAGCTGAAGGATGTGTATGCTGGTGCTTCGGGCAGCACCACCATCTTCAATTTGTGGATTCAGTTAACCCAAGCCCGACTCGACGACTCCGCACCCATGGCCCCACAGTTGGCCAAGCTCAATGAGCTACAGGTGTCTCTCACCAACGCACAGATGGGTGTCACTGACACCCAATATTGTCTCATTCTCCTCCACTGTTACGATTTTCCTTCCTTTTCTCCTGGACGCTTCCGTTCCTTGATTCTCATTCCTACGCCCCACCTTGTTACGTTCATAACTCATCACGCGCCCAACCGTTTCCCATGATCCCTTCGCCGCACGATACGCCCTCATGTCCCCTTCCTTGTATATTAAAGTTCACGGCGCTCCGGTCTCAGCTGACTCCCACATGACCCCGCGTAATCACCCTATTCCTTACTATAGGCTTTACCTTTGTTCTGCTTTTGTTTAAGGACTCCACTTATCGCGCCATATGTTTGTTGTGTACAAACATCCTGTACCAGTATATAAGTCGCACGCTACCTAGCTTGTACGGTAGACTTGACTTCTTGTGTAATACCACATCGTTGTCAATCCACGAACGACCCTTACGCTCGCTGTTTCGCTTGAGCACGACTTTGGTTCGCCTTTTCGCTTGAACCCCAGAAACTCTCGACTACCACCAGCGTGTCTGAGGAGACCGCGTGGTGCTTATTCATCACCAGACTTAGTCTTAACCGACTAGCTCGCATCCCGATACCTCGGCTTGAACGACTTAGTGACGTGCACGTCGCACATAACGTTCCTGTGGTAACGTTACATCCACGCCCTGCCCTCGTCCTATGAGGTGCTGGCATCCACCATCCTGGCCGGCGGTGCCCCCACCACACTCAAGCACGCTGAGATCATAGCGCGCATAGTGTCGGAGGAAGTGCGTCGCTCTGGACCATCAGGCTCCTCTTCTCTCAACAAGGTGGCCCCCGTCAAGCAGACGGGCAAAAAAGGCAAAAAGGACCACTCCGGTCTGACTTGCCACTACTGCAACAAAAAGGGCCATATCAAGCCTGACTGCAGGAAGAGGAAAAAGGATGAGGCTGATGCCAAAGCGAAGGAGAATGGTAGTAACAAGGCAGCCAATAGTCATGTATTAGTACCAACCACCGCCTCGATCACTGAGGTGCCGGAGCCCATTGACTGGGCTTCTGAATCAATTGGTGTTGCCCTGTATGCTGCCTCACGTGTGCACTGGATGATGGACAGTGGTGCCACACACCACATCACACCACATCGGTCTGACTTCAAGGACTACACCCCCACAAAAGGCACTGTACGCCTGGGTGATAAGTCCACAATAGACCAAGTAGGTGTCGGGTCTGTCGTTTTTACAATGAGCCAAGGCATCCCTATCACCCTAAGTAATGTGCTACACCTACCACAGGTGAAGATGCGCTTCCTGTCGACGCGCGCCCTAGCACAAAAGGGTGCTGAGATTGCCTTTGACAGTGGCTCATTTAAAATATCTGTCAACCAAAAATGTGTGGCCAAAGGCTACCTTGAGGACAACCTTTACTGGTTGGACGCAGCTAGCGTCGGCCTCAACGCCCACACGAAATCTAGTGCTGCCACACTAGATATCTGGCATCAGCGCATGGGACACATCTCCCCTGCTGCTCTTAAGTCACATGGTCCCTCTGCCACTACTGGCATGGACATAGATGCTTCTACCACGGCCAAAACAGTGTGCTGTGGGTGCGAGATGGGCAAGTCCACTCGCCAACCCTTTTCTGCATCCTCCAACAAAAGGACAACTCGTCCATTTGAGATTGTGCACAGTGACCTCGCCGGTCCTATGCAAACTCAGTCCCTGCAAGGCTCGACGTACACAGCCACCTTCATAGACGACCACACCAAGTTCACCGTGGTCCACTTCCTTAAGTCGAAGGACCAGTTTGCTAAGTCGCTGCAAATGTATTTGGCATGGGGTGAAACCCAATGTTGGAACGTAATAAGTACGTAAGGCCCTTATCTATAGCAGTTACGACATTACTGCCAGTATGCTTTCCTATTACGGTAGTTAGGATACGTACTGTACTGGGCGCAATTCGCCTCTGAGCGAAAAGTAGTCTCATGACTAAGTCGAAGTGGTAATTTACGTCAGGCGTATGTAAAAACGCGATATTGTGGACGCCTGTACTCATCACTTTTGCGCTTCCGGACATGGTGGGGCCATAGGGTATATAATGCCTCCTATGGGGAGGGAGGCGAACAGATATTCACTCTCTTTCTCACTTGTGCACCCTCTCCTCTCTACAGTCACTCAACCTACTCAAAGGTGAGGACACCATTCCTGATAGCTGCGTGCATTGCTGCGCTTCAGGTTATGGGCCCTGCTACAGGGTTTGCCGTTGCGCTCTTTGATAGAGCTGCACCTTGGTCACCGCCCACCACGGCGTCACCTTTGAAAAGAGGGGACCCGTGTGGTTGGAGGGCACTAGACCTTAAGGAGGCTCCCTGGCTACTAGCAACCCAATATTGTACTCTAGAGGAGTACACAGACCAGACCGCTCACCTACCTAAACAAGGCCATGTGAACAACCTCAATTAAGTTTGAGGCGCTGCACATGATAACCTTGGGGTGATGTCGAGCAGTTCTATATCGGCTAGAGCGGCTATCCGGCAGACTGCAAAGACCGGTACAACGTTATAGTATTGACCTTCAGGTCATGTATGGGAACTAATATTGGCTTTTCATCTCGCTCAGTATTGTAAAACAATGCTGACGTCCTTAAAGCCAACAGATCTCTACTACCATGTCGTCCCAACTCACTACACTTGTCCCTGTTTTCGACGGCTCTAACTGGGCCTCCTGGTCTACGCAAATGACCGCTTTTTTCATGTCGCAAGGGCTCTGGGGCTACGTTGCTGGCACTATCCCTCAACCTCCCGCCGCTGATGCCGCTGATAGAGCGGCTTGGATGAAATGTGATGAGATGGCAAGGGGTAATCTTACCCTACGCCTTTCACCTGCTATCCAGCAGGCAGTTTCCGGAGCGACTTCTCAGGCGCTCTGGGACTCTGTGAAGGACCGGTACGGTGCGGTTTCTATGCCCCGCATCTACAAGGACTTCAAAGAAGCCATCTCTATCCGTTTCAATACCAATCAGCATCCCTGCTCCTCAGTTCGAGAAGATGGCTGCCGCTTTTGCTCGTCTTGGAGCAGTAACTGTTGGTACTGGTGCTAACGCCACTACCCTTGCTATCCGCCCACAGCTGCAAGCCCTCATTGCCATGTCCGCTTTACCCCAGAAATGGGAGCACCTCATTCCTGTCATGTGCAATAATCTTGCCTTGGCAGATCTTCAGCTCACTACTGTATCGGCTTGTGTTGAGAGCCAATACGAGACTGAAACTAATCGCGGACAGCATAAGGCCGCTCATAACGCGCAGAAGCTTTCTGCCGTTAAGCGGAAGCGCACAGACCCTCGCTTTTCGAAGCAGGGTTCTTCGTCGCAGCAGCCTAGCGCCCCCGGCCCGTCCACCCAGCAGCAGCCTAACAGGCAGCGCGGAGGACGAGGTTCTGGAAGAGGCAAGGCCAAAGGGAAGGGCAAGGCACCTGCACGTGCTCCACAGCACTCGCATATTGCTTCTGTCGCCGCATTACCACCCCCTACTTCTCACAAGGTGACTCATATTGGGTCATCTGGTGTCACCACGAGGACAGAAGTCGAATCATCCTCTCCTCAGAGGACTTCGGGCTTCTTCCCTTCGGTCAATAAGGCATTGACGCTCGCTGAACGGCTGGATGTACCCGCTACAGTCCAGACCGTAAAGACGCTTGAGCAGCGCTTTGCTGACATTGACGTCCTCATGAAACCTCGTCTCGAGACGTTCATGGAAGAGGAGTACGACTCCGATTTCGATATCGATATGACGCGGCAGCCTTCGGGCAGCGCTCAACCAATAATGAACACCGACGGACTTGATGACACCGAGATCTTTGGTGAGCATTCTAATGCTCTCCAAATTGACTTGTCGGATCTGACTGTAAGCAATGGGGGCTCTGATACAGAAAATCGTGCCCCCACGCCTCCTTACGTCGACCCTGCTTCCATTGTCGAAGCAACAGTCAGGTGGGCTACTACCGGCGAAGGCCGCTTCCCTCGATCTCGTTCTAACGAACAAATCGAATCTATTTGGCGTAGCAACCAACAGTACCTTCGAGATAACGGCAGAGAAACACATCCTTATTTCGATGCCCTTGTCTCTCCTTCGGCCTCTCTAGGCCGCTCCTTGACTCCGGAGTCCTTCTTGACTGGCCCGGATACTGAGATCCTCGATTGGGGATCATGTGATGAAGAGTACGTCTTTTCTTCACTTTGCGCACCACGTGCTGATAACATTACAGAATTAGTCCCACCCCTAAGAAGACCAAGGGTTGGCATCTGTAATAGTATCGTATATCTACGAGAATCGCATGTAGTAGCACCGAAGTCACTCAAAATGTACAATTCTAGTAGCGCTCTCCTCGATTCTTTTGAGTGTGAGCACAATGAGTACTTCAGTCAATGCGCTAAGTGTTTAGAGCGTACTAAAAATATGTGGCTTCTTGACTCGGGAGCATCAGCGCACTTCACTAATCAACTTAGTGATTTTATCGACTATAAGCCAACTGCTCAGTCTGATAAGATTCCTGTAAAGACTGCTGCTCATACTCTATATGTTGAAGGGACCGGAACTGTCTTGCTTGAGCATTACATTGCAGACAAACTCGTGATCACACGGGTATATCCGGTTCTGTACATTCCAAGAATGAGCACACGTCTTCTATCTATGGGAGTCTTCTTACAGCAAGGTTTGCGCGTTTTGGGGAATTCGCAGCATATTAACTTGCTACGTAAAAAGAAAACAATTGTCCAATGTAAACCCCTTCTTCACGGACAATCGTTATATTGGCTAGATGCCTCTATATCCACTCTAACTGAGTCGCTTATTGCGAACCAGTCTGCATTATCTAATGTAGACTATGACCTTATGCATCGTCGCCTTGGTCACCCATCTAAAGAGGTTCTAAGACGAGCTAAGGAAAACACTAAGGGCTTTCCAGAAGGGATAACTATTCCCACCTCTGATGTAATATGTCCTGGGTGCGCGCAAGGCAAAATGCCTGCTGCCTCACATCCTCCGTCTGTTACAAGGGCTAAAGCCTTTTTCAATCGAATTCATTCTGATTTGAAAAGCTTCCCTATACCGTCATACCACAAATATAAGTATTTTATTGTCTTCTTTGACGATTATACTTCATTTGCATGGATCACTCTTTTACGGGACAAAGCCTCTGCTATTACTGCTTTAAAGCAGTGGCTTGCGTTAATTAAAAATCAATTTAACGCTACCATAAAAGAATGGATGTCCGATGCCGGCGGTGAATACAAATCGGATGCTTTCCTAAAGCAACTTAAGGATGCCGGCATAACAGTGCTACAGTCTGCGCCACATACGCCACAACAGAATGGGCACGCTGAGCGCTTTATGCGCACAATAATGGACAAAGCTCAGGCCATGCGCCTTGATGCTTGTTTACCACAGAGCTGGTGGGAGTTTGCAGTCCAACACACTGCACATTGTTATAATAGAACCCCCATAAGTCGCCTTCAATGGCAGACTCCTTACAAACTATTACACAATGAAATCCCTGATATATCGCATCTTAGAGTATTCGGTTGTGGTGCCTATGTACACATTCCAGAAGCTCGCCGCGTGAATAAACTTTCCCCTAAAAGCGAGCTTATGATCTACCTTGGTAGAGGACCTGGAATGAAGGCTGATGTCTTCATGCGCACACCGAACACCTTGTTCTATTCAGACAAGGCACTCTTTGATGAAGCTCTATTTCCTAGGTGTCCTAACGACAATCCTAGACGCGAGCCCCGTGGTGTAACTCAGTTAGATGATGATACAGTTCCCCATGAGCTGTCTAAAGACCATACCACTCCTGGTGATGATGACGACCCACCACCTGAGCCTCCTATTCCTAAAGGGAGAAGCGCTCCCCAGCCGGCCGCTGGACCCCCTCCTAGTACTCATACTAGAGGGATTGGATCGCAGCTACCTCCGCCTTTACCCCCTGACCCAGTACCTGGTCCTAGTGAACCTAGGCAATCGGGGCGTACAAGGAAATTAGTTACTCGTCCTGATAATGTCTATGGGGATAGGCCCCCTACTACGATTATTCGAGACATTGCGCGGATTCGCACATGGCGACAAATGACACAGCCGCAGCAGGGTAGCTCCCAGCAGCGTCCAAGTCAAGATCAGACGGTCTCAGGTGATGATCCTGAACAAGCCGCTTCTGATTCTTCCAGTGCACAGAGTGATACTCCGCAGGATTCAGACGAAGTAGATCAGCAATTGCTGATCCGCCTAGCTCAGGAAGGGGGAGTCAGATTTCTAGATCTTCTGCTCGCCAAAGCAGTCTCACCAGTGGATCTAGAGTCACCTGATACCTCTAATATTCGCGAATGGACCTATCGGGACATTCTTCAAATGCCAAGTGAACCCCAGGAGGAGTGGCGTAATGCGTGCCAAGAAGAGCTTGCTTCTCTTCGCAAACGCAAAGTCTATGATCTTGTTAACCCGCCGAAAGGCAGAAGGGTAATCAAGAATAGATGGGTATTTGACTTAAAGTCAGATGGCCGTAAAAAAGCCAGGCTAGTTGCCAAAGGCTTTTCTCAGGTTGAAGGCATAGATTGTAACGTCTACCACGGACGTTTGCCTGACTTAGGCGCTGTTATAACGTGGGTTCCCTCGAGGGTGGAATCTGTGTATATCCGACAGCGGGAAGACTGCGGGATGAGGCTGATACGTGCCGGTGGAGTCTCTATACGTGTAGAGGGTTTCTTCTACGGGGACTCCTGCGGGTGGACTTGGGACGGTATGAACGTACTCCCACTGGAGGTTGTCGACGATGTAGTAGCAGTGAGTCGGACGGGCAGTTCTGGCGTTGAGGTATTCAAAGACGAGGTGACACGTAGTTCCTGGCGGATAAGGCACTACTGGCGAATCTACCATTCACGAAGGAAGATGGAGATAAGGTCACGGGGATCCCCCTTGGTCTCAAAGGGATATGCCGGAGCTAGTTCACTTAAGGGCGACTACGGGCCCTTAGCACAGAAGACGAGTTGGACGGTGGTATTCGAAGAAGACCAAGATGGGGATCCTGGTCCGTACTACTATGAGTTTAAATACAAGTAAGGGAGCTAGTTCCAGCTCCGCTCGAACCCGTAAGTAACCAATAGCGTAAGTAGCGTATCCTAATAATAGAATGCGCAGTCATTATCGTAACACAGAACACGTACAACAATAGAGGCATCAGTCAGCAAGCCTAATCACGATCACGTACAACAATAGAGCGTATCAGTCATCCAGACACGAGGCGACATGATCCGAAGTCCATGACACATTACATCTGACATACCGAGTCATCGCGAATACGTCAGAGTCCACGACCGGGCCGGGCAGTCCGAGAACGAAACGTAACATCACCCCCTTTTCAGCGTCAAGCCCCAGCTTGACCACGCATAACGGTAAGGGGGTTAGTGCCTACGGCGCGTAGTGCTCTGATGCGGGCTATCTCCTCCGCGTCCTGCTCCGCCTTGGGTCCGCGATGGAGCGAGGCCCGAATGTTCTCGATGCGGTCGACTGCATGCGCCCGCTGGAGTCGGGCGACGCACCTGTTGCGCTCTATCTCCAACCTTTCCAACTTCATCTGCTCCGCCGCTACGCGGTGTTGCTGCGCCCGCCACCCAAGTGTCATGCAGCGGTAACGGTGTACTTCGGCGATGAGGGTCGCGTCCTTTTGATGAAGGAGCGCCTGGTCGACCGAGTCGACTAGTCCTGCATCGGAGAGCAAGAACGTGAGGTCGTCGTCGGTGTAAGTGGGGGCAGAGGACTGCTCGTCGTAATAGGGGGTGGCGTGGACGGGCTTCCCGTACTGCTGGTTGCAGTTGGCTCGGAAGGCCAATACGAAGGGGTCGGCGGTAAGGATGAGCTGAGTATACCGGGCCGGCCAAAGACGTTCCTGAGCGTCGCGAATCTGAAAGGGAATATAGTGGACTCCCCTGTTGTACTCGTACCCCCTTGGAGGGGGTGTCTCCGCACGACTCTCGGTCTCCTGCACAGATTCCTCCTCTGGATCGCGGCGAAGCGTGGATGGATGCGGCGTCGGTAATGTGAGAGCTTCCCCGGTGGGTCCGCAAAGCGGGGGGGTTTCCGAGTGTGTCGTGGTGAGATGGGTGGCGTAACGTAAATACGGATGCGCTTCGAGGCGCTCCGCCGGGTCGTACGGGTCTCCGCCTTCGTCGGGTCCCGGAGGTGAAGCTGGTCGACTGGGGACATACCCCTGTGGTTCGTCGCCTTCTGGAGTGGGCGCTCGGGTTGGGATGTATTGGGAGGCGAGTCGGCTGGGCTGGTTGGTCTCGGAATAAACAGTGGGGGTCGGCGAAGGAACTGGGGATGGCCCGGGGGAAGGAGGACGATCTCCTCGCTGGTAAAGGGCGAGGGTAGACGACAGGGGTGACGATGGCGTGGATTGTACTGGGTAAGGTGCGGGTAGCTCGCTGTTGACGACATAGCAAAAGTTGACTGGGGAAGAGGGCCTCATAAGTGGGGAGTGAAGTGAAGGAGGGAGATGGGGACGTCTCTTGGAGTTTCCCTGCGCTTATATGTGTTTCTCTAGCGGGGTTGGAATTTTTGAACTCCCTTATCGCATCGTCAGCGAATACGTCATCCTTATCGATCCACTGGTTGTCTGAGTCAGGGTATCCCTTCCATTTGACCAAATACTGCAATTTGCGACTTCTGCCGAACCGCCGAGAGTCTAGAATCTTCTCGACTTCGTATTCTTCTTCGCCGTTAACCAAGTCTGGCGGTGGGCGCTGATAATTGGGTCCGTGCGTGAGCGTTTCGCGATAAGGCGTCAGGAGGTCCACATGGAACACTGGGTGTATCTGCCACTGCGTGGGAAGCTCCAATCGATAATTGACTGCGGACATCACCTGAGCGACCTTAAAGGGGCCGTGGCGTCGCGCCGCAAGTTTTGCCGTTGGTTGGTGTGTGCGTAGGTGGCGTCCTTCAAGCCACACTTGGTCTCCGATTTGGAATTTGGGCGTATCTTTGGCCTTGATCCACCCCTGCTGCGCTTTGATCATCAGTGACTGCGTGCGCTGGCGGAGTTCCTTGAACTGTTTGACCCTTAACGCCACTTGGGGTATCGGGGATGGCCTATCGGTCCAATCTGCGCGAGGGTTGTATCCCATAAGGAGCTGAAACGGGGATTCCTTAGTGGTTTCACTGGGCCAGTTATTGTGTGTAAACTCAGCCATGGGGAGGTAATGGATCCAATCGTCTTGTCGTTCGTTGACCCAAAATCGCAGGTACTGTTCCAGCCATTGATTTGTGCGTTCTGATTGCCCATCTGTTCGCGGATGGTAGGCCGTCGAGATGTTCTGTTCGATCCCCAAGAGTTTGCACAGTTCGCGTGTAAATTTTGAGGCGAATCTGGGGTCTCGGTCACTAATAATCTTCCCTGGGAGTCCGAATCGGGGAAACACATGTTTGACGTAAAGGGCGGCCGTTCCTTCTGCCGATATTTCTTCTTGGCATGGGATGAAGAGGGACATCTTTGTACAGTCATGATCTGTTATCGTGAGGATCGTGTCGCAGCCCTGTGCTTCTGGAAGTTTAGTGATGAAATCAAGGGCGATAGTTTCAAATGGCATAGCTTCGGGTTTTGGGAAGATTGGGCGCAGTGGTGCTTTGATGGCTCTGGTGTTGACTTTGATGCGCTGGCAGTCGGCGCAGCCCTTGACATATTCCATGACTTCGTTCCGGAGGCCTGGCCACCAGTAGTACCTTTCCACGAGTTTGATCGTTCGGCTGATTCCCGGGTGTCCGTATACCGGAGGGTCGTGATGGTTTTTGACGAGCTCCCGTTTCTCTAGAAGTCCTCCCGTGACCACTCGGCGTCCGTGGTTCCTTCAATTTTCTTCAGTCCGTGTGGGTCTATCCAGGGGCGGAGTTTGTCTTCATCTTGGGCATATATCGGGTTCACCTTCTCCATTTCTTGTACTGAGATAGTGGCGTTGATGCGGAGGGGGTCTTCCGTAGTGTCTATTGCTGCGGCCCTGACGAAGATTTCATCTGGTAGTACTGTCACTTGATCGTTATCGCTTTCTCCTTGGTCGTAGTCTGGGCGTCTAGATAGGGCGTCGGCCCTCCCATTTGCCGTTCCTTTGATATGGTGAATTTCAATATCGTACTCAGAAAGTTCTAGTACTTCCCGGGCTACTCGGCGGCTTATCTTTTGTGGGGAGCGCCAGTATTGGAGGTTCATGTGGTCCGAGAAAACCTTGATCTTGTGTGGGGATCCTGCCAGATAGTGTCGCCAGTTCCTTAGTGCTTTGACGATTGCCAGTAGTTCCAAGTCGTAAATGTCGTAGTTTCTTTCTGCCGCGCTGAGGGTGTTGGAGTAGTAGGCTATAGGATGTCTTTTGCCGTCTTCTTTCCATTGGAGTAGTACTGCCCCTACTGCGAATCCTGAAGCATCTACCTCTAGCTCGAATTGATCTTTTAGCTCTGCGTGTGCTAGTACCGGTTCTTCCGTGACGAGCTTCTTGATTTTGTCGAATGCTTCCTGTTCCGCGGTTGTCCATGTCCATTCGGTGTCCTTGCGTGTGAGTTTGTTGAGGGGTCGTGCATGTGTAGCAAAATTTCGAATGAAAGCGCGGTAAAAGTTGCAGAAACCTAGGAATGATCGCACCTGTTTGACGTTTTTTGGGGTTGGCCAATCTTTGATGCCGGAAATTTTGACGGGGTCCATGCGTGTCACCCCCTTTTCAATGATTACCCCCAGGTAATCGATGCTAGGGGCGTGGAAGATACACTTTTCCGGTTTGAGGAATAAGTCGTTTTCTTCTAGAAGGTCCAGTATGTCGTGTACCGCGTCGATATGTGCCTGTTCCGTTGATCGAGTCGCTATGCCTATGTCGTCCATGTACACCCTAATGATCGTCCCTTTTGTTTCGTGGTACGCGATGAGATCTTTGCAGATTTCGTTCATCATGGTTTGGAAGGTTGCCGGAGAGTTGGTCAATCCGAAGAACATTACCGTCGGTTCGAATAGCCCGTATTTCGTTTTGAACGCTGCTTTTTCCTGGTCGCCTTCTTTGATTCGTACGTTGTTGTATCCCCAGCGGATGTCCAGTTTGGTGAATATGAACGCTCCGCTTAGGTCGGCGATGAGTTCCGGGATGAGCGGGAGGGGGTATTGGTTGCGTATAGTCCAGTTGTTGATGTTCCGGTAGTCCTGCACTGGGCGTAGCTTTCCGTCCTTCTTTTTAATGAAGAAAAAGGATGATGCGTACGGGGATTTCGATGGTCTAATGTATCCTTTGGCCAGTTGTTCGTCAATCCATTCCTTAAGCGCTACATCTTCTGCTTGGCTCATGGGATAGACCTTGCAGTCGATAGTGTCCGGGGCGTTTGGCTTGAAGTCGATTGCGTGGTCCCACGGTTTTGATAGTGGGAATCGGTTCGATTCTTCTTCGCTGAAGATCTTGACGTGCCTTTGATATTCTTCCGGTACCGTTTTTGCTTCCGTATATTGTTTTGCCTCAATCGCCATTTCCGTTGACATTGTTGCGCGAAGGCGAGTGTCCTCGAGGTCGCATTCCTTCCTGAGTTGTTCCTCGATCTTCTGCTTATTCGGTAGTAGCAGTTTCTCGAGTACGAGTCTGGCGATGACCGGATCTATCCGAGGTCTCGAGGGGTTCGTGGTTCGCAGAACTATTGGGTACTCAGCTTCGTTTAGGGTGGCAGTGGCCCACTGGATGTTGGGTTGGAAGGTCGCCAACCAGGGGTATCCTAAGATGATGTCTTCTCCTCCTACGTCGGTTACCAGGAATCGCATTTCCTTGGTGATTCCCTTGGTTTGTACCTCTAGATCCACGCAATGAGTGATCTTGCCTCCTTTGTTATGCGTGCCGTCGATATTCCAGATCTTTCGATGACGGTCTAGTTCCTTGAGGCCTAGCCTCATTCTCTTGACGAATTCCGGATGTATGAAGTTGTTGGTGGCTCCGGAATCCACTAGTGCTCTTTTGTCGGCCATGGCGTAACTTGCGCGCAATGAAACTGGAACATGCATAGATTGATAGCGCGTTATGAACACAGAATTACACCGTAATGCCCTCACCCAGGCCGTCGGGTTTAGGCGCTTTGAAAATCCTCTCGCCCCAATAGGTCTCTGACTACCAAGTCCCTGGCTTCATCGTCAAGGTTTCGGACTCCGTTTATCCAGCTGGTCGCCCGTTCTTGTGGCGTATCAGTGGTGGCGCGGGCGCCGCGGCTACTGCCGCCGTCATCTTCAAATTGGATTAGGGGTTCTTCGGTTACGCTTTGAACTTCTTCTATGAACGCCCCACGTCCTTGGCGCGGCTGCCAGTTCGCGTTGTTGCGCGGGCGACGGGGTTGTCGACAGTCACGTTGGAAGTGGCCCGCTTTGCCGCAGTTATAGCAGAGGAGGTTCTTCTTGTCGATTATCCCTTGATTTGGTCTCCCCCCTTGCTGCGTATACGGGGGTTTGGCGTAGTCGATCTCTTCGGAGCCTGCTAGTCGAGCACGGACTCTGCCTGGGGTGGTGTCCATGGCGTCCGGGTGATTCCGGAAGGCCTGCCATCCTTGGCGTGGCTGCTGGGGGCGGTTTGGAGCGTTGAAAGTTCTGAGAGAGGTATTGCCCGGCTTACCGGGTCCCGGGGGTTTACGTCCCCCCAAACGCGTCTGGAGATGCATCCATTTGCGTTGTTGTTCTAATGCGGCTACCTTCCATTGTGCGTATGTGTTTGGGCTGTGGAAGTTGTAGGCATTCTTGTACAATTCCACCGGGAGTCCGCTGGTGAATTTGTCCAGGACGAGCGAGTCGTCAAAACGGTACCCGGCTTCTCGGACCGCTTTCTCGAACTTGGCGACATATGAATCGATGTCTTGTCCTTCCATGCGGAAGCCTTTCTGGAGCTCCTGTTGCGCCCTTTCCTTTTCGAGAGTATCGGCGAACGTGTTGCGAAAGCCAAGTTCGATGGCTTCCCAGATCCATTTGTCGTATGGGCCGTGTTTGGCTTTGTACGCTTTGACCCATTTGGTGGTGGATAAGACCCACTCGTTGACGTGTTCCCCCTGGATGTAGGTGAGGAAGATCAGTGCTTTGCGATAGGGAAGAGTGAACGCAGGGTTGTCGTAGTTGGTTTCCACGAATAGTTCCCATTGGGTAAGGAACTGTTGGACTTTGGTGCGGTCGCCCGTGAAAACGAGCGGTTCTTTACCCATGAATTTCTCGGGTTTGGTTCCGCTAGAGACGTTGGGTCCTGTGAATAGGGGCCCTCCTGGGTCTCCTCCTCCGTCGTCTCCTCCTCCTCCTCCTCCACCCCCATGTCCTCCGGGCGGTGGTCCTTCTCCGCGACTTATGCGCGCGGGTTCCTGGAATGTAGCGGGTTGTTCGGTGACGGTAGTGGTCATGTCTGTGGGGATCGACTCAGCTAATAGTCCCAACTGTGCTTCTTCTTCTTCGGCTTGTGCTTCGAGGATTCGAATTTCCTCGGGGTTGCTTCCCAATGAGGGGGATGGTGCGGGTGTCTTGGGAGTAGGGGAGCGAACTGGTTCTTCCTCTTGTCCGTCTATGGGGCCCCACTGGTCTCTAGTGGTGACTTCGCTTTGTAGGATGTCGAGTTTGAGGCTTGATCCGGCTGGTCGGACGACTTGTAATTTGTAATGGAGTGCGTCCCACTTGAGTTCTGTCCAACAGGTGTGTTCGAAGTTGAATTCTACCGGGATGAGTCCGGTTTTGCCGTCCTTGTAAGTATAAAGGACTACGTAGCCTGGGTCTCCTTGTTCTGTCTGCCAAAAGGCTTCTTTGAGGTATTGTTTAGGGACGTTGCGTTCCCCTCTTCTGTCGATGTGATACGGTCGGAATGGAATCCAAAGGTCGCGGGTTGTTACTGCGGAAGCCACGTTGAAGGATCTTGGTCTTAATGTAACGTCTACCACGGACGTTTGCCTGACTTAGGCGCTGTTATAACGTGGGTTCCCTCGAGGGTGGAATCTGTGTATATCCGACAGCGGGAAGACTGCGGGATGAGGCTGATACGTGCCGGTGGAGTCTCTATACGTGTAGAGGGTTTCTTCTACGGGGACTCCTGCGGGTGGACTTGGGACGGTATGAACGTACTCCCACTGGAGGTTGTCGACGATGTAGTAGCAGTGAGTCGGACGGGCAGTTCTGGCGTTGAGGTATTCAAAGACGAGGTGACACGTAGTTCCTGGCGGATAAGGCACTACTGGCGAATCTACCATTCACGAAGGAAGATGGAGATAAGGTCACGGGGATCCCCCTTGGTCTCAAAGGGATATGCCGGAGCTAGTTCACTTAAGGGCGACTACGGGCCCTTAGCACAGAAGACGAGTTGGACGGTGGTATTCGAAGAAGACCAAGATGGGGATCCTGGTCCGTACTACTATGAGTTTAAATACAAGTAAGGGAGCTAGTTCCAGCTCCGCTCGAACCCGTAAGTAACCAATAGCGTAAGTAGCGTATCCTAATAATAGAATGCGCAGTCATTATCGTAACACAGAACACGTACAACAATAGAGGCATCAGTCAGCAAGCCTAATCACGATCACGTACAACAATAGAGCGTATCAGTCATCCAGACACGAGGC